>ML438835.1:68367-130764 GCA_005239525.1 Nicotiana knightiana
ATATATATAATACTTTTTTACAAAGTCCAGATCGGCCTAACATAAAAATTTACAACGGCCAAAACAGCCTTAGAAAATATGCAAAAGAAAGAGAAAAATATAAAGGCTTAAGTGGCCTGGTCTTCATTAGAGGTAGCATCTTCATCAGGGCCTCGGGATCTTCACTGTCTTCAGAGTCACTTAAGCTCTCGGAGTCTTCCTCAGGAAAGGCTAGCTTCCGGGCCCTGGCTTCCTCGGCTTTGGCATTCTCGATTTCGGCCATAATATCGAAGCCCTGAGCATGGACTCCCTCGAGTCCTTCCCTTCGAGATTTCTATTTTGCATGATCCACCATGCTCTTGGCCTTCATCTGGATGGCCTCGACATCGACCTTAAATTGGGACACTTTAGCATCAGCTTTGGTGTTGGCCACGACCACCTTAGATCTGGCCACTTCGAGTTCATTGGCCAAGTTTTCCTTATCAGAAACAACAAAGTCCAACTGATATTGAAGCTCCTTGATCTTCTCGACCTGCACCGAGGCCTTGTCTTTTACATCTTGGAGCTGGGTCTCGGCCGACTCCAATTATGCTTGGACGGTTTCCTTTTTTGAGGCTAAGATGTCCATGTTCTTTTTGAATTATTCAGCCTCGGCTGTATCACATCCACCTGCATCTTGAGCTTTCCGATTTGTTCGAGCCTTTGCCGGACCCGCAGGATCGGATCGTTAGTCACTATCTCCAATTCATCTTCGCTATCTTAAAGCACTCAAGATACCTGATCGACCATCTCGACACACTCACTCTGAGCCGCTTCTAAATCTGCTCGAAGATTCTCGCTCAGAAGCTTGTAAGTATCTCTCTTCTCGGTGAGTGATCAGACCTCAACATCGTGCTCCTCCCGGATCCGACAGAAAGCTTCATGATGCAACACTGAATCTTGCAAGCACGGAGAAAGATGTTAGGATTATTCACGACTTCAAGTTTAAAATAAATAAAGAAGTGATCCTCGAACTTACCCGGTTCAGAGCATGTTGGGCCTATTTGAATAGGCAAGGCGCCTCCACCGCATTCATCACGACTTGATCTTCTTCGGTCACCAAGCATCTGATGTCACGACCCAAAATCCTATCTTAGGTCGTGATGGCGCCCAACAGCGGGGTCAGGCAAGCCAACACTCAATTTACTAAGGGTTCTTTCTTGTTAGATTAAACATTTCAACATATACTCAGTTTTTAAAACTTAAAACATGAATCGATAAGGATAATTAGCCAGTTTTTTTAATCAAAAGCGGTCATGAAGAGGCGTGAGCCAATATATATACAAACCCGAAATCCATAATAACTATCACGTGTGTGCCAGGAACTAGTGTCACAAGTCCTACGGGTATACTAACAGAATATACAAAAGATATAATATACTGTCCCACTGTCTGAAGGAAATATACAGGAAATAAGCAAAAGAAACCCCATGGTGCTGCCGGAGATCGCCAGGAGAAAAGCAGCTCACCGTGAAGTCAGGTCCGTCTATAATCAAAGTCAAGCTCCAGTCTGACAACCAGATGCACCAGCCTCAAAACCTGTACAATTAAGTACAGAAGCGTAGCATGGGTACATAAATATATATGTACCCAGTGAGTATCCCGCCTAACCTCGAAGAGGTAGTGACGAGAGGTCGACATGACACTCACTAAGGTCCAACAATATAATTTAACAGAATATGATAGAAACAGTAGGCATGTAAAGGCAGTGAAGCAAAAAATATATATATAAGGCACTGAAATCCAAGGAAGTACTGGGAATGAATAAAACAATTACTACTTCACCTTCCCCCAATATCTGTCAAATCAATGTCCATGAATTTAGTAACAAATAAATCATGCGCATGCAGGGTAAGGACAACCGGCCGGAGTCATAAGATAGTCATGTTCGTGCACTGCCGAGGGTCGAACGACCTGAACCATAAGTGGACCTTTCCATAAAGTACTCACATCTATGCACTGCCGAGGATCAAACAACCCGAACCAAAAGTGCATCTTTTCCATAAAGTAATCCTCTCTATGCACTGCCAAGGATCAAACGGCCCGAACCAAAAGTGCATCTCTTAATCCACCGTGGCGTACGACCCGTTCCCATAAGAGTGGGGGAAATCACACTTCGCTCGCGGAATGTAAATTGCGAAGCGGTCACATGCACACACATTATTCCTTTTTTAAAATTACTTTTTAGTGAACAATTCCTTACAAGTTTTCTCAAATTCCATGACCTTAGGGAAATAAGCCGCGTGTAACATTTAATTTATTAAGCATATATTTCATATCAAGTAAAACACAAGGCATGATGTGGGCCTAACTACCCGGACATAATACTAATAGCCGCTACGTACGGACTCTCGTCACTTTGTACGTACGTAGCCCCCCACAATTATCACATATAACATTTAAATCACCTAGGGGGACAGTTCCCTTTTACAAGGTTAGAAAGGAGACTCACCTCGTGTCGAATCTACTTCCCGGACCAAGAACGCGCCCGAAACTCCGAACTACACCCGAGGACTCGAAACTAGCCAAACGTTATACAAATACATCAATTTATGCTCAAAGTAGGGAAATTCTCCTACTTATTTAGTAAATTCATCATTCTTGAAGAAATTCCAAAATTCACCCCAGGCCCGCACGCTCGGATTCTGAAAATTCACGAAGGAACCACTCACCCATAACCTAAGGATCGTTAATACATGATTTTTACTTGATTTCATAGCTAATTGACAGGTATTTCTCTAAATTCCGGAAAGCCCTAGGTTACTACCCAATTCTTGATTTTTACTAATTAAGAAGGTTAACTTAACTAAGAATTCATGAATTAAACCAACTTTGGGATAGAATTTACTTACCTCTCAGTGGTTGGGTCGTGGAGCCCCTTTCCCAAGCTCTCAAAGTGTTTTAATGGAGGAAGGAATGAAGAATCCCGTATTTAAGAAACACACCGCCTGACAGTGGTTCTGCACCTGCGGCTCAAGGACTGCACCTGCGAGCAAAGGCTCGCAGCTGCGGAAAAGGACGAGGAAGCCTAGACTCACACCTGCGGAGAGGAGACCGCACTTGCGGCTCCGCTCCTGCAGAAATTTGTCCGCACCTGCGAGAGATGGGCTGCCCGCTGGGGGTCGCACCTACGAGGCTGGGACCACAAGAGAGGTCCCGCACTTGTGACTGGGCAACCGCACCTGCGGTCACACCAGAACAGGTGCACCATCAGCTATTTCAGCTAGTATGTGGCCTCGTGTGGTCCGGGAGGCACCTGGGCCCACCCAAGCCCCCGTCCAAATATACCAAGAAGTCCCAAATCATAATACGGACTCTCTCGAGCCTTCGAAACACCCAAAACAATGCTAAAACTCAAAATCACACCTCAAAACCCCTAGAACCAAACTTAGGAGTTTTAAGTTTTCTTGACTTCGCTAACAATGCACCGAACCGACCTATACTACCCGGAATGACACCAAATTATTCAAGCAAGTCATAAATGCTGTCCTTGGCATTAGTGGGGCGTTTGGCCCCTAAAGCTAGGCTGACCCTGGCGTTAGGGGGGAGTTTGGGCCCTAACGCTAGGCCAGCCCTAGCTTTAAGGGGGAGTTTGAGCCCAAACGCCTGGGTCCCGATGTCCAATCAATCCGAGTCTTGAAGATTTAAGTTTTTCCCGGTTGGAATATAAGTCTCCTACACGTTTAGGGTTTGTCCTAAACATATAAATAGACCCCAAAACACAACTTGAAAGGAAGATTCGGAGAGGAGAGGAAGCCATTGAATAGAAGTCAAACATCGATTTGTACATCTTTTATTCATTACTTTGTAGTTTAATTATGCAAGTTATTTTGGATTTGACTCTTATGAACATGTTTAGCTAATTTCTTTAATCTAGGTATTTGGTAGAACCCGTTGGAGGATGAACTTATTGTGTTATTAATATAGTTCTGATTGGTTGATTAATCTCTATTTTTTCAACTACGTTCTTGTTGTAGTTAATTGAATGGCCATCAATTAGCTGTGCCTATTTATTATGTATCTACTTGAGAGAGAGTGCATATTTAGGTAGTTGTTTGAACAACATCACTCCCNGTGCGTCTAGTAAATTATCATAATTACTTGAGAGAGATTTATGGTAGATAGAGTGTTCATGATTGATAGAGACAACTAATCAAACTATAAGAAGTATCCGAGAAGGAAGTTCACCGACGGGGGAAACCATAACTTTAGACCTTTATTACAATTGTTTACACTTTATTGTAGTTAATCTTTAGTTTTAATATTTTCATTCAGTTGTAGTAGTTTAAACAACACCAAGTGACAGTTTAGTATTCTGACAGCTTGCTTGATACGTTAACTCCCAGTGGGATCGACTCTGGGCTTAATACCCCAGATTATATTTGCAACGCCCGTTTAGTTTTATTAGACATAGTTGAGCGTGATCAGGAACGGGGTCCGATAATGCAAAACGACCGGTCGGGTCAGCGCTTGGGACCGGGAATTGACCTACCGGTTTGAGCTCGATTGAGACCCATTAGCAGCTGATGATAGTACTTTATTTGGCACCGGCAAGTCACCGAGTCCGGCGACATATTCCGCTGATGATAGTACTTTAGTTGGCACCGGCAAGTCACCGAGTCCGGCGACATCTTCTGAAGCGGTAGACTCAAATCCATCTAAGAAGCGATGGATGTTGGCCATCCCCTGACGCCCCTCGTAAGAACGACTTTCTAACATGTCGGCCTCACGAATCATGGCCCGAAATTTGAGGGGAGCCGGAAATGTCGATCACTCAGAGATCGTCCCTCGGGATATCTTTCGCAGCTCGAGAAGCGTCTCCCCCGGTCTCTCTCTCGTCCCTCCTGGAGACTTCGGCCACTGCCTCTTCTACGACCTCCATAGTTCGAGGTATCTCAGAGTCGTGTCTTACTCGGGCCACCAGCTCAGGTTTTTTCTTCTTCCTCTTCGGACTTGTCCCTCAACTGGTTGAGCGAGTCCGATGGGAGTTCTCGAGCCCCGAATATTTTGGGCTTGTGCGCCAACCGCTTCCTCGGTCTCTTATTCTTTTCCGAGCCCGGGGAACTCGGAGCCCCTTTCTCTTGTTCTCATTGGCTTGCTTCATAGCAGGTGGTTGGGGAAGGACTTCTTCGTCACTAGATGTGGGCCTCATTGCAACATCCTTCCCGAGGCGTACAAAGGAAAAAAGATGAGTAAGCTCGAGAAGAAGCCCGAACGATAACCGTTCTAAGAGAGAAACTTACCATGATTGCGGGCCTCCTATCGACCCTTCGATAACTCCAACCAAGCACGTTCGGAGTATGGTCTCTGTAACACCAGGCCCTCGACCCATTGCTTGAATTCCAAAATTGGGTCCGATAGGCCACAACTGCAACACCAAAAACATAGATGAGGAAAGAAGACAAGAAGTAAAATAGCAAAATTGAACATTCAAGGCGAAATACTACTCACGATTCATGTTCCATTTCTCAGGAAACGACATGTCTTCAGTAGGGATCAGGTCCGAAGTCTTCCCTCGAACAAATCTACCCATCCAGCCTCGGTCTCGAGATTCGTCTATACTTGAGAATGCGACCCTACTGGCCCGACGAGCAAGCTTGATCAGCCCTCCTCGATAGAGTTTGGGACTGTAAAGGCACATGAGGTGATCTGGGGTGAAAGGACATCCCTCGATTTTGCTTACAAAAAAATGGAGGAGAATCACTATTCTCCAGAAGGAAGGATGGATCTGGCCAAGGGTCACGTCGTACCTCTTGTAGAAGGCGACGATGACAGGGTCTAAAGAATCCAATGTGAAGGGTTAAGTGTAAACACTTTGAAAACCCTCCACGTAGGTAGTGATCGATTCCTCGGGCGAAGAAACTACCACATGCTTATTGTCTCAGTTGTAGTCCTCTTTAACCTTGGCAAAGAGGTTTTCGGCGATTGTGCATATGTCCCTTGAGACCGGCTCACATCGGCCCGGTAACGAGGAGGTCTTTTCGACCTTAAAAGCAGTAATAGTTGGGTACCCTGCCGGAACGAATTCTTCAGGGTGGGGCTCCGTCGCAGCCTCACCACCGGCGTACCGTGATGAAGAAGCAACCTCCTTTTGCGGCACGGCCTTGGAAGTTTTTTCCATTGATGAACAAGAGAAAAAAGAAGTAAGATAGTATACGGTTTGATGAGAGTTCAAGAAATTTGGGTGCAAAAGTTGTAAAGCAAAGGGGTTTTTGAAGTAAAAGCAAGAATAGGAAGAGATTTGTACATAAAAGTTTGAATGAGAAAAAGCTAGGGTACTTATAGATTGCTGGTGACGGTTAAGAACCGGTAGTGGACGACTAGCGACTGACAAATATTTAATGCCTTGGTAACTAGACCGACGGGACATTTTGATATCCATTTGTCGCTTGCATCATAGTCGGGTTCGTCGCTTACGTCATTACCCATCGAGACGGAGCTCAGAAATTCATATCGTTTTATCGTCAACTTCTTTCCTAGAAACGAGGAGACTATCTGTATACGGTAAAAAACGCGCTTGCCCTTCGTATGACTAATCGAGACTGGAACACGATAGGTCAATGTTCAACCTCGTGTTATATTGAAACATGGTGCAGAGTTAGATTGCCGAACTCGTGACCCAGAGACCGATCAAGATCGAGATCGGCCAAGATCGAGACTGAGCGAGATAGAGATCGAGCAAAATCGAGGGAAGTTTACCAAGTCAAATAACGGAAAGCCGAAATATCCGTAATCGAGCGAGGATCACGGGAAATCCTGGCACGTATCAAGAAGAGGACGATTAATTAATCAATCATGAGATTTCTTACTTTAAGTAAGACTCCCCTACTATATAAAGGGGGTCGGATCATTTGTAAGACACATTACAATTATGCAATACACTGCCTTCTTCTAGCTTTCAATATCTTGTTACTCTATTCATATATCGATGTAATCTTCACTTTGTTCGAGGATGACCAAACTCGAGGGCGAATGCTATACGATTCGTTTGGTTTGCATTTATTTCGTCTACAGTCAATTTCAATATCAACATATATATTTTCTCAATTTGTACCAAGTTATATCACGTATCCTTAAAGCCACATATAAATTCAATTGTTATCCGTTTTTAGGGTAAACACCTTTATTTCAAAATTCAGAATTTTTTTAGCAAGAAGCAAAAGCTAGGCAAATAGAAAATGTTACTTTGACATTATGACACCTTGATAGATTGGTAATTAACAATAAGCCCTAAACAAACAAAAAAAAGGGACTCGTCACTAATTAATCTATTTTAAGGGACTCGTCGACAAGTTATTTTGGTAACTTGAAATGGAGTAATTATAAGGAGTTTTCTTTTTTCCATCCTTTCACTAATAGTTAAATATAATGGGGAATTGTTTTTAGTTTTGGACATAGATGTGGTAAAAACGTATTTGCATCGGGTGTTAAATTATAAATATACTTAAAGTGAAATGTGCATTTATAAATTTATTATGATTTACTAATAACTATACTAGAAGACACATGTCATGTATTTATATATTTGGTGTAAATATTTAATGCGAGTAAATTTTCCGTCCCATCTGAAAAATTGAATTATTGAACCCTTGATAAAGTGTCATGGAACACGTTATCTAAATTTCTCCTATCGTTAGGAGGAAATATATTTTTTACTTTTCGATTCATATATGAGAATTAAGCACCAATCCCTTAAGATTTCTCCTATCACTAACATGCATGTTGTGGAGAATTAAAGTTAAATCTTGCTATTTTTGTCAGTAATAACATGAACAGAGAGAAGTAAGTAATTAACGTTAACGTTTTTAATACCTTTTGGCATTTTTCCGAAAATGTTATTATCAATTTGTTATTTTGTCACTACACGTTGACTGGTCACTGAACAAGTTTCTTGTAAGATGCAAGCGATATAATTACTTTAGGAATTTGATTATTGACGTCTTCTAAAACTAATGAAGTGTTAAAGAGAAGAAACATATTGAACCAATTTTAGATAATCTTCTAAAACTAGCAAAATGTTAAAGAAAAGCTAATAAACATATCGAACCGATTTGAGAAGTGATCGGTGTAGTTTAACTATTACATGAATCTCTTAAGTTATAATAATAATAATAATAATAATAATAATAATAATAACAACAATATTATTGAAACCGCAGGATCGTTTATGAGACAAATAACCTAAGCAAGGACAAAACCTTTACGACTCCTTACAACCCTAACAACGCCTTCACACGGCTAACACGGGCTTCACAGGAGTTCCGTCCAAAGTACATGCTCAGTCCCTGCCATAGCTATAGTATCTCAACCTCATACCATTGACATTGAAACCGCAAAATCGTTTACGAGACAAATAACTTAAGCAAGGATAAAATTTTTACGGCTCCTTACAGCCCTAACAACGCCTTCACACGGCTAACACGGGCTTCACAGGAGTTCCGTTAATAATAATAATAATAAAAAAAAATAAAAAAAAGAGTACTCAAGCTTTTTCCAATTTCCAACCACCACTACAGTTTCAGAAACATGTTTTATACTACTCCCTTCGTTTAAAGAAAAAAAGAAGACATATTTAAATATTTTATTAATTAGAAGCTTTTATAATCATATAAATTTTATGATATATTTAAATTATAAGTTTCAAAAATTTATAACTACAAAAATATTATAAAATATTTAAGACTATATATATCAAAAGTCTTTTTATTTTATTAAAAATTGTGCCAGGTAGACAAACAAAACAAATTAAAGGGAGTATAAAATATACTAATGGATATACTGCGAGTCTATGAGGAAGGGAGAGGTATATTGGAGTATTATAATAATATGCCCAACATCTTTTGGCAGGGAAATATAGTACTCCCTAGAAGGACATGGAATTCAATTTCTTTAAGCCTTTTTTGACGTGGAATACTGATTTATATGTAAAACTCATTAAAATTGTAATAGATATTAGATATGAAATTATAATTTTATTAGAATTTTAAAAGTACAATGAATTTAATATTAAGAATCTTAAAGATCAAAACCATCAAGTTTAAATTTTGAATCTGACTATGACAGAAAGATCTTATATTGAGTCTGTCGATGACATAATAAGGGATGGTCTTGAATTTTTGTTCTTACTTATCCCATGGGCAGAACTTCAAGTTTAACAAGTGTTTTCCCTTCGCTTGCTGGATAACACTTTTAACTTTGACCGTGAAGTTCTGCCCATGGGTAAGAAAGGTCAAAAGTTAAAAACCATCCCATGAAATATCATGTTTATGTAATTTTTTCTTTTTTTAAACCGCTATTTATATTTTGATCACGTTAAGAAAAGTTTACGAAATAGTCCGCCAAAATTTTAAAATTAAACACGGTCGCTATAATTTTTAAGCACCAGAAATTATGACAATCACCAAAATTATATTTCAGCTACAATGCTGAAAATTTTTGGTCAAAAGTTTGTGGCAAAATCTTGACGATCAGCATAACTGCCGCGTGCTTTAAAATTCATCATCGTGCTTCAACATTCTAGTGATTGAGAAAATCATGCTGAGCAAACTTTAAAATTTTGGAATGAAATTTCTTTTTCAAACTTCTATTACTGGGATCAACAAAATCAATAACGACACTAAGATATCCTATTTATGTTATTCTTCCAAATTTAATGAGTGCGATCTTTAAAATTCTTAACATTAAACTCAATATACTTGTTAATTATAGGATTCAATACTTCTACTTTTATAAATCTTATAGATTTTAATACAGTGTACATATATCTATCTATTTATATTATATTTACTCTATATTAAAAATACTTTATTTGAATGAACCTGTGTCGAAAGAGCGGTATCCGTGACAGTCAATCATGCCCACCATGTGTATTGGCAAGGGCACGGTTGCACTCTCTCAAAGTAGTTTGGCCTATAAAGTGCCAAATGTCATTAATTGATTCAAGAACCTCAATCTTCAAGGGCAGTAGCAGACCAAAGTGGTAGATAGCGGGTTTAACTGAACCCGATTTACCAAAAAATAACACTGTGTATCAATGGCGAAGCTAGAAAATTTAGAAGAAGTGAATTTTTTCCGACAAAGGGTGTTCAATATGTGTTATATACCTCTAAAACGTAATATTTTACCTACATGCACAGTGAAAATTTTCGACGAAGGGTGGTTAGTTGACCACCTGTTAACACTATGTGGCTTCGCCACTGCTTTGTATATGTATAAATTAAGATTAAAACTGTATAAATTTTGTATAAATATTTATTTGAACCCACTTGACAGTTACCATTTTAAGATTAAAGTTATATACTTCTAAGATTGAATCTGCTTGTACAAAATTCTGGATCCGCCATTGTTCAAGGGTCAGAGATTACGTGAAATTATAAAATTTTGCTAGTCATAGTAATGACCAAATATACAGTACCATTAGTTTACATGTTTCTTTATCACTAGTGAATGATTGGAATTGTCACCCAATGAAGTAAATCCACACCAACCTCCCTTGATTTGATATTCAACATATCATCAAATTTTTTAACAAAACCATCCAAGAAAAATGACATCTCAACCTGAAAAAATGACTATTAGTTATTAGTTACTTATAATATTTTTATTCTTGAAGAGTTGCCACTAAGTATAGGAGGGAAAATAAAGAAAGAAATGGGAAGTAAAGTTTCTCCAAGAAAGTTGCATTATGATGTTAGTATGTCAAAGAGAACAAGAAAGGCATTGAATCTGAGTGCAATTAATGATGAAAATCCTCAGGATGGTGAAGAGTTGATTGGTTCAGTGGAAAATAAAAAAGCTCCAAGTGAAGAAGAAAGGAAATATGAGAGGAAGAGTTTGAAACAGCTGATTGAAGTAAGAAGCATTTCACTAAGGCAACATTTTATAGAGGAAGAAAAGCAACTTCAACAACAGCCAGAAGAAAGTATGGTAAATGGATTGAAGTTGAAGAAAATTGTGAGATGTTATACCAAAGTTTTTAAGTCATATGATTAAAATGCAAATCCACAAGTCCAAATCTTGGGATCTAAAAACTCTCCCAAGAGGAAGAAGCTTCCTACTATATGAATATGTATATGTGCATATGCACTTCTTTTTGACAAATTTATTGTTATTTGCATTCACGGAGGCAATCTTTTTTTTTTTTTTTTTTTTTTTTTTTTTTTTTTNAGAAGCTTCCTACTATATGAATATGTATATGTGCATATGCACTTCTTTTTGACAAATTTATTGTTATTTGCATTCACGGAGGCAATTTTTTTTTTTTTTTTTTTTTTTTTTTTTTTTTTTTCCTTTTTCTGATAAGCTAGTTTTTTACAATACGATAGGCAAAATCACCTTTTAAAAAAAAAAAAATATTATCTGGCAGAACAATTTTCATTCTTAAAACGTGATCGGCGCTCAATAGGCCTAACTTCATCGGGCAAACCATAAGTACCCATAACAACCTAAACACGCACATTACTTGAAGAAAATCGGACATGGTTTTTATGTTTCTGGGACTATTGTATTCAATAATTTTGTGTCTCAGCTATATTCCGAGCAACAACAACATACATCACAAATTACCCTTAAACCATATTGTTGTTTATTTGTAAAAAGGTACAATTAAATTTATATACGTGGTTTATAGACATGTGGATTACGATGATCTGCTTCTACAAAATTGTAAATGAAAAGGTAACAAAATAAATATACTCAAAGAAAGAACAAGCCTGAATTTCAGACGTAATCCGCCGGAGTGAAGTTGACAATGCAGCTCAACTAAATACATTTTGTATAGAACTAAGAAATTGAGAGAAAGAGAATTTTTTTTGTTTTCTCTCAGTTTCTTTGTTGACCCTTGTAGATCATGTCCTCACAATCAGTACAAATGCTACTATTTATAGTCAAATTTGAGGAGACAGGATCCTCAAACCTCGTCCGCTTAAAGATAATTAAATTCTATCTCTTGATGGCTGCATAACGTTGGGAATAAATGCTGAATTTTTTTGTAACGACTATCCTATAATGTTATTTTCTTCAACTAGTGTCTTGCTTTCAAATTCATTATTCCAATCTTTGTGTCTCCGAAATTTATATAAACAGGTCACATTTCTGTATTTGGTATTAGTTAACTGCTGACTCATCTCCACCTTGTCACCATTGCCGCGTATTTACTCGAGAGATGTTCGCTTGTAACTCTAAATTTTATCCAATACAGATAGTCCCCCTACTTTTCGGTGACTCAACTTGATATGATCAGGAAGTAGATAAGACCTTCTCATTTCTTGACCGAAAAGTTTTTGAATGGCTTCTGACACTTGAAAGGACGCACGCCTCTTTATATTTTTTGAACATGGCATGTGCCTTTCTGTGATTTGGCGAATAGTTTTGCCAGTTACCAAGGTAATTATGACTTTATTTTGAGAACCGCCTATAAACTTGCCTTTCTTTTCACTTTTACTTTACTCTTCTCCAAATTTCGTCAGCAAACTCTTCAATTCTATGAAACCTCTCCTTATAGCAAAACTTTCAATTTCAAAAGCAAATTTTTTCTTCCTTTACTATTATAATTTGATCTATTTCACCATGTTTTATCTACATATTTAATTTCCAACATCGGAAACATTTAAGCTATCGTTAAATAAAATGGTTCTATAGTGACCATGACTTCACCACTTTCAACAAACACTGGTACCGAGACTTGCATCGGCAGTTAAAAAAATATAAACCCAAAAATACTGCTAAAGAATGATATTTTAACAAGGATCTTCAAATCCAGAGCACTTCTTCTAATCCAAACAATGACCATGATACGGCGATCGACAAGTATACTTCGTCCATTCGGTCGACCAACATTCCTTTGTGAAGGAGGACTACATCTGAAAAAATATCGAAGTGTTGGCCCCGCTTGACGTGGAGAAGGTGGCCTTCATTAAACCAAGGTATTTTTTTTGTATAGACATACACTTTTACCCTCAAAATCGGATATGAGATTGACCCCATTATCCTCGACTTTTTCTGGAATTACCAACTCTGTTTAGCTCAAGTGGGTCCAACAATATGGAGTATGTTAGCCTGTCTCTGATATCCGTCCTCCAGGCACAAGAAATCTCACCATTGCATACTTGATCCGTCTATACTCTCCCAAAATCTTCCGAGGAGGCGTGATCAAACTCAACAAGCGTGGTCATAATTCCATCATCTCCAGCTTGGATGATGACAATGACTGTGGTTGGATAGAGATGTTGTCGTTACTCCCGAGGATATTATATCCTTGTCAGGACATTCAATTCTCGAGACTTAGAACTATACTCATACGTTTTTTAAATGCATATTTTGTTTATCATTTTGAAAGAATTTTTCATCCTGTTGAATCATCTTTCTTATGAGCTGCTCGCTGGGTCCCCCCAGTAATTGAAGTTCTATCCCGGTGGGTTCAAAATTTTTTGAACACTTCTACGTCAGAATTTCGTACGTGAAAGAAAATTTCAATAAATAAAAATTGAAAATGCAAAAATCACGGAAGGGCGATCCTCCCGTTGAACTAATCGTACCCTAAACCGACACAGGTGGAAAAGTAGAGTATACTAGGGCGCTTGAGAAAACCATGTGGAAGGAAGTTAGGAAAATGACCCGTAACTTCGAGAGAAGGGGTGCTCTCCTATCTTTAGGAAAATGGCACATACCGGGGGTAGCAACTGTTTATTAAAAATACAGGACTCTACTAAGTGGTAACACGATGTATAGAGTTTGAGACCTTCCTGGTGCTGAAAGGTTGGAAAGAGAAGTGTTATAAGCTTTGAATGAAAGCCCCTGTAAACGATGACACTAACTCTAACTGTCCTTAGGTAGCAAAATTCCTTGTCGCATAAGCAGCTACCTGCATGAATGGTGTAACGACTAGCCCACGACCTCCTCATTAACATGTACCTTCTTTTGCCATAGACTCTTGACTTTTTCCATTCTTGTTTTAGAATTTCAGGGCTTCCCAGGAAATCATCCGTTTTTAGGTCATCGAGGTTTCACTCGACCCGAAGATGGCTTAAAAATTTCTTCAACAAGTCTTTGACCGAAAAAGGGCTTGTGAAGCAACATCTGCCAGTCCCTGGCCTCAGCTAAAAGAGGGATAGAAGAGAATATTCTTCCAAAGTTAGGAAGAAGGCGCAACCTGTAATTATAGAGACAATTCTTGCAAGACTAGATACAATGGTCCTTGATGAAGAAGAAATCGAGGATATAGTCGAAACTGTTTCTCTTCAAAAAAGAAGAAAAATAAAAACCCCAAATAGTCCAACCAAAGGAGACAGAGAGGTTCTTTGAAGAGTTTGATTTAGGTGAAATAGCCGAATTTCCCTTCGGTGCTCCGGTTGCTCCTACAGGTCAGAGGAGTGATACTCCAAGTGTTTCCTCAACTTTTGTTCCTCCAACATCGGTCACCGTTGCTCAAGAGCAAGGCATCCGTTTCCCCCGGTCTCCAAACCACAAGAATATGGAAAGAACCTATTCTGCTCCACTCCGGGACCCTAATAATAAATGTAATGTTGCAATTACTATTCCGAGTGAATGCCACATTCTTTACAAGTCAGTTAGAGTAGCCTGTTATATGAAACTCCTAGATACAGAGAAAAACTAAAAAAAATGGATGTTGTTTCTGCAAAGTGTCTCATCAACAACAATATGCATCTTTCTTCTCAGGTACCTTTTGCCTTCCTCTCTTTTTCCCTATTTTTATATTTCACTTATTTCTCTACTGACTTTAAACTTTACCTCTTAGGGTAACCTTCTTGCTTCCGAGGGTCTTCAAAGAATGATTTTGGAGAAGGAAGAACTTCGGTCTGAGTGAGATCAATTCGCTGAGTGTCTTCCGGCCATAGAGGCCAAAAATGCACAAATGGAAGAGCTCAAGGCTCGGTTGGAGCAGATGGAGAAAGAGAAAGGATCTCATAGCAGAGAGGTCACACAACTGCATACTGAACTTGCCGAGCGAAAGGGCAAGTGGTCGGAGTTATAAGATGCTATTTCTTCCGCAGCTGAACGGGAGTCAGTTTCTATGAAAAGGATTCGGGCCTTCGAAGCTAACTTGAACTCTAAGACCGAAGAAGCTACCGTGGCAGAAGAGAAAAGGGCCAAAATAGAGGAAAGGCTCCGAAAGGTCATGATTCAAAATTGGGAACACGTAAAACTAGTTCCGACATGGTAGAGACCTACAAGATTTTAAAGGATGAAAATGAGCGATTGTAATAAAAAATCTAAGAACTTCGAGCAAGATTCCGAGCTCAAGAGGAGTCATTTGTGCTTGAAAAGACTTATGCTGTTTTTAGCATGCAAAGGAAGACTCTGGAGGATGCCAAAACCGGCAAAGAAAAAAAAAGATAACTGCATTGCTGAGGCTTGTGCCTTAGAGATAACCACATTTTAGAATATTCCCGCTAGGCCTACTGCTTCAAGTTCTTTAGTGACATGTTCCGAATCTTCTAAACTAGAAGAGGAAGATGAATATGTTGAGCATGATGATGAAGAAATACACGAGCAACCTTCTTCTTCGAAAAGTGTAGATCTGATGAATACTCCACCCTTAGAGGTCCCCAAACCTTCGACATCTGCTGAAAAAGCAGGTTAGATTTTTTAAAACTATTGTACCTTTTCTAGGCTCTCTTTTGGCTTCGGAACTTTTAAATGAAAGATATTTTTTCCTATTCCTTTGAGTTACCTTAGCTTCTAAGGGTTTTAAATGAACAAATGATGCCCTGAACCATGATTTTTTATTAATAAGGTGTGGGAAATTTTTCATTCGCTTGACTTTATAAACAGGTCTTCTAGCTTTCGGTTTTTAACCTTTTACTGGAAAGGTTTTATAATAAAGGGGTCTATGTTTATGGTACTCTTGATGAGGACATCTTCTGTTCATCCTGATACACTTATTTGATGTTTTAGTGACATACAAATAAAAGATTCTCCACACTCTTTAGACAAGATATAAGCGATAAATGAAAATGAAAGGATTTTTCATTTGTTCCTTTCATTCACAAAAATACATTTGATCAAGTAAGAAAATTTCATTTTCCAAATAACCGAATTTCCAATTAATGTGGCTTACTCGTAACTCTTATTTCCACGGGGATGGATGTGCAGTCTCTGATCTCGGCTTGAAGTGACCTATAATATTTGAAATTTAGAGTTCGAAATATGTTACCGGTTTCAGCAGTCCCTGATATTGCTGCATTTTTGAGTAACCATTTTTCACTTGCTTTTATTTTCAAGCTAATATCAACACTTTCACGCTCTCACACGGGTAGGTGTAGTTCCCCCAATGTGAGAATGTGAAGTATGAAGATTCGAATAATTAATTTCCTCTTGCCGATCACAATTTGTTATCATAATATACTTTACATTGCTGCATCATTTAAAAACCTTTCCAGAAACATTTGAGACAAAAATTGGACGAAGGAAAAAAGAGTACAACGCATATTTTCAGTTTAACCATCAAATTTCAACAATAAAACCTTTTAAGATTGCTAACGTTCCTATTTCTGGACAATTTGGCGCTGTCTAAGATTTGACAGTTGATACGAGCCTTTACCGGTTATAGCTGAAATCCGATAAGAACCTTCCCAATTTGGTCCTGGTTTTTCGATGTTGACTTCCTGAGTGCTGTGAGTTACTTTCTGTAGATCCACATTTCTTACTTTAAAGTAATAGAGATTCTCTCTACGGTTGTAACACCACTCCATTCTTTCCTTCCGCACCATTATCCTAACAAAAGCCAAATCCCAGAGGTCATCAAGAAAATCTAATTTCATCAACATAGCTTCAGTAATATCTCATTTGTTTATTCAAGAAAATCTCATCGTCGTCTCAACTATCTCCACCAGAATCAGATCTTTTGTCCTATATACAAGAGAAAACAATGTTTCTACAGTGCTAGATTTTGTCGTGGTACTATACGCCCATAATATTACCGCTAAATCTTCAGGCCACCCAACCTTTGGAATCCTCTAACTTTATCTTCAGACTCTGAATTATTATTTTGTTTGTTGACTCTGCTTGATCGTTAGCACTTGGATTATATGGGGATGATGTAATCCTTTTGATTTTCAAACCTCCTAAGAATTTTGTAATTTTGAAGCCTATAAATTGTGGCCCATTATCACAAGTAATTTCTTTTGGGACTCCATATCGATAAATTATGTGATCCAAGAAGAAATATATCACCTTCCTTTGGACGACCAATTTTTTTATCCTCCTTTTAAAATTAAAATTTTTATGCTTAGTAATTTGCAGTAAATAAGGTAAAATATTTTCTAATCAATAATACCTAATTTTTTTAAAAATATAATAGGAAATTCGTAATTAATAATTGGTATCAGATATTTATCAATTATATTACCCTTACTATTTTGAAACCACTAAAATAACCTCTATATTTGATACACAAGTTTTACAATTAATTTAACAAATTAATCAATTATTTTTAAATCATCTCTTGCTTCTTTAAATGAATCCGAGATTAGTTTCAAAATTTAGTAAATAAATAGTTAATTGCAGTAATTTGTATTGTATTTGATGATTATATTTTATCACATTTAATTAGAATTAATTAAGTTTAATTAAGTTAATCTTAAAGAGGGCTAAGAACTTAAAAGGCTATAATTACAATTAACTAATTAAATACAAAGTGGCCATTTGTTAAATCAAATACCAAATTAGTTCTGCCAAAAAACAAAGGCCCAATAGCCTAACCCGGTCCGGAACTGACCCCTCCTATTCACTTTGGCAATCCATGCCAACCTCTGAGGACCAATAGCATTGTGCCATATCACCCATCCCCTTCACTCACAAAACAAGCACAATGGATCTGGACCGTCAATCCAAATCATTGACGGTTTACGTTTATTCCTGCTTTCCCCTTTATTTTAAACCCTATGCCAGATCTTATCTCAACTGTTGGATCACACACATCCAATGGTCCTAATTTTTTATAAAAACTATTTTTTAACAATCTTAGGACCTGAATTATCAGGGTCGTTGATCAAATGATCCAATGGCCCAGATCCCATCTCTCATTTTTAACCCACCAAGCGACCTAAAACCTAATAATTCTCACCAAGGCTGGTTGCCTCCCATCCCTCTTTTGCTCTCTACTCTCTCAAACCCTCAACTCCCGTCAATCATGAAACCCTGAAAATCGGTACAAGGTCATAAATTCGAACCCTAAACACTCAATCTGCCCCTACATCCACGAATCTATCCAATGTCTCCATTTTCATCACTAAAATTCAAATTCCCCACATCGAACCCTAGACCTAAAAGAAGAAATTGAAAATCGTCTGATTTCCCCTCGCCCTTTCAAATCCATAAGCATGCATGGCTGTTTGTCTCCAGTTTCATCATTATATTATTTATCTAGAGGTCAAAGGCAACGCCCTTTGGATATTAGAGTTCAATCAGTAGTCCCAAAAGGCTTCTATGATCGACCCTCGTGCCAGATAAAATTCATCATAGATTTCCCCTCTTTCCCTTCTGATTTCACCTTCTTCAATATCGTTATCTACCTTATCATCATCATCCTCTATCTTTCGAACCGATATGACACCCTAAGTGGCTTGAATGCCACTATAAATAAGAAATTCAATGTCCTCTTCTAACAGAGACGAATATACTGTGAGACCCCATGTGTTTTTTTTTCTCTTCTCTTACGTAATATATGTAACGTGATATGGTTATATTAGGTATATATGATTGGGTATAGCACACTGGGAGAATAAGAATTAAAATGTGTGGTAATATCAAGGAACTAAACTAAAGCTTTAGGTCAAAGGAATCCCTTAAACAAAGGTTCAGGGTTAAAGAAATGACACGGGTAAAACCCCGCACGTTCGGAAGGTTTAAGTTAACTTGCACCTATGGGATAAGACTAAGAGTGTATAATATGCTAAGAATAATGTTCTAGGAGTTATTATACTATCACACTAGTCACATGTTAAGTTTTGGAGTCAAGCAAGTTGCGAAATAAAGGTCGGCAAAAGTTATCGTAAATTACTCTAATAAATTTTCTAAACTTTGGATCAAATGTATTAGATTATTTCTCCCAATATATAAAGAGTTATGGGACCCACAACCTACCGAATCGAAGGTCTACGAGTCTAGTTCGTAATTAAAAAAACTTCACATCAAATCGACATCAGAGTAAAGAGTTATGACTGTTTTACCGCGGACTGTCCGGGATGAAACCGGGTCGCGAACCGGGTCGGGTCAAACAAGTGGTATAAGTCGGCAAATTCGACTTTTAAGACCCCAAAACATTTCATTTTAGTCCCAAAACAGTGAAAAAACTGAAGAGAAGGTCCCATGGTGTTCTTGAGTGATTAAGTTGCGTTTTTAACGATTTCTATCGTTAAAGTTTGTCCCCGTGCCTAGAAACGCAATCTCTACTCTTTGCAATCATTTCCCCCCTTCTATTAGCTGTGTTTGGAGCTATTTTTGGAAGATAGGAATTTTTTGTTCTTGCTGGTTCTTCAGGATTTATACTTGGTTTGCCAAGGTAATCATCTTGGGACTCTTTTATGATCGTTTTTACAAAGTTCTACGGACGTTTCGTCAAGTTAGGGTCATATGGCAAATCTGCCAATTTATACTCAATTATGAACATTTTATAGGTGTGTATAAGCTTCATATATATATAGTGTTTGTAAAGCTTAGGACGCAAGGAACAACTTTCGTGAAGGAACTACAGGCATTCAGACGTTCGTTGGAGAGGTATGTTAAGGCTAAACTTCGTCCTTCCTTTTAGCACGAATTTTGGGAAATTCCTAAGACGACAAATGTGATATTTTATTATTTTGTTGCTAGAAAGACCTTCTGTGAAAGGCATTGGGATCATAGCTGAAGTATTTTCATGATTCTATTAGGTTCATATTTCACTCGTTTGGTTACATAGGGTGTTCGACATCTATATATGTCATTTTGTCGGCTTTCTTAACTATATGTCCATATATATGAATTCTTATTCGTCTTTGGGTTGTGTGACTTAAAAATAAAGGCATTTAGTATTTGCAATCAGTCCTTCTTCCTTGTTAAAGTATATTTTAAAACTCTCTAAAGTGATACGTCGATTTCTAAAAATCTCAATATAATTTTTATGTTTAAACTACTAAAACACTTGATCTTTGAAATACTTTATTTTACTAATTATCAAGAAATCGGGTATAAGGACTAAGTGAAGCACCTTAAGCATTTTATGAACATCTTCAGAGTTAATCTATCTTTCTAAAAGTCGAGTTAAGTTTTCAAGCTTATTCAAAAAAGCCATATGAGGTTCCATGAGACATTTGTATGCGATACGAAGGTGATTATGAGATTATGAGAATAAGAGTACCAATGAGCCAAGATTGGCTAAGTTCTTGTTATGGCCTATTATGTGCATTCAAAGTTCATATCATACATGGCATATTATGCATGGACTTCGAGCTATAATCGGAGGTAAGGGGCCTATTTGCCCGAAAGACTATATATATTGTACAGATGGCCACAGGTTGGCAATATGATACCGGTTAGCTACCAGGAGAGACCGCCATTGCTAACATTTGGTTGGGTATGTCATGCATTTGCATCAATATATATGTATTCATGACATACGATTACACGAGCATACCATGCATATTTGATTACTATGAGGTCGGATGTCGGCCATGGAGGCTATCAGAGTTTCAGTGTCAGGTGGTATCTCTATTACCCTTTTTACATCAGCTATGTATGATTCTACTTTCTGCCTTACATACCAGTACATTTTTATTCGTACTGATGTCCCGTTGCCTGGGGACACTGCATTTTTGTTTCGTGCGTGCAGGTCCAGGTAGGGACTCTGATCGACCCCTCCGCTAGGATTTCGGGGTTCAGCTGTGAGTCGGTAAGCTCCACCTCTTCCTGGAGCTTCCATAGGATGGTTACTTTTGTTGTATAGTTTGGGTATAGTCGGGGCCTTGTCTCGACAGCGCTTATGACACTCTTAGAGGCTATTGTGGACATAGTATTCTGGGTTTCTTTTTGCAGCTTTCAGTCTCCAGACCATAGGCTTGGCATGTATATATATGTGTGTAGGCATGTATGTCTTCAGTCGCGGCCTCGTCGGCCAGCTAGTACTTTATTATTTTGGCTTGTCTACCTTTGTTTATATGGCTTATTGTTATTCAGGTCATGACCTTAACGGTCCAGGCTTAGTATTTCAGATGTTGTGCTGCCCGATCTGTTGGGCCCCCAGTTTAGTTAGCTAGTATGTTTAGTGGCTAACTCGATCGAATACAGTATCGAGTGCCAGTCGTGCCTCCCCTAGTTTGGGGCGTGACAAACTTGGTATCAGAGCAGGTCGTATCCCAGGGAGTCCACAAGCCGTGTCTAGTAGTGTCTTGNTCTGCCTTACATACCAGTACATTTTTATTCGTACTGATGTCCCGTTGCCTGGGGACACTGCATTTTTGTTTCGTGCGTGCAGGTCCAGGTAGGGACTCTGATCGACCCCTCCGCTAGGATTTCGGGGTTCAGCTGTGAGTCGGTAAGCTCCACCTCTTCCTGGAGCTTCCATAGGATGGTTACTTTTGTTGTATAGTTTGGGTATAGTCGGGGCCTTGTCTCGACAGCGCTTATGACACTCTTAGGTTTCTTTTTGCAGCTTTCAGTCTCTAGCCCATAGGCTTGGCATGTATATATATATATATATATATATATATATGTGTGTGTGTGTAGTCATGTATGTCTTCAGTCGCGGCCTCGTCGGCCAGCTAGTACTTTATTATTTTGGCTTGTCTACCTTTGTATATATGGTTTATTGTTATTTAGGTCATGACCTTAACGGTCCAAGCTTAGTATTTCAGATGTTGTGCTGCCCGATTTGTTGGGCCCCCAGTTTAGTTAGCTAGTATGTTTAGTGGCTAACTCGATCAAATACAGTATCTAGTTCCAGTCGTGCCTCCCCTAGTTTTGGGCGTGACAAACTTGGTATCAGAGCAGGTCGTATCCCAGGGAGTGCACAAGCCGTGTCTAGTAGATCTTGCTTATGGGTGTGTTGTGCACCACACTTATAATCAGGAGGCTATGAGGCATTTAGGAATGGTTACGTTTCTTTCAATTAATAGATCGTGCTATAGAGCGAAGTTATAAGAACATATGAAATCAAAATCGTGCTTTGTGTTTCTTATCTAACAGGATACCTACGCTCAGGAGATGGCACATCGAGAGATAGGTATGGATCCGGGGGAAGGTACCAGTCGTTCCCCACCGGATCAGAGGGATAAATTTCCCTTAGAGGCACACAGTGAGTCTTCAGTACCCCTAGTTTCAACTTCCCCAGCACTTGTTGGAGCCAAGGGAGATGCAGTACCCCCAGCCTCACCAGTTCCATTGGTACCTGAGGCAGCTAGAGACACAGGACCTCCAACACCTGTTGTTCCCCCATCAGATACCGGGGAGTAGGGGATGGGGGAGGCAGTTCAGTTGCTGACTAGGATGGTTTCTATTCATGAGCGACAACTAGAGTCGGGAGAATATGCCCGGAGAGATCGGACAGGAAGTTCGACGGTACGAGAGTTTCTTCACTTAGCCCCTCCATTATTTACAGGATCCAGTTCCACTGAGGACCCCCAGGACTTTATAGACCATATGTATAGAGTATTGGGGGTGATGCATGCCTCCGTCATCGAGGCTGTAGAGTTGGCTTCTTTTCGACTACGTGATGTAGCTGTCCTATGGTATGAGGCATGGGAGAGATCTAGAGGACCTGATGCTCCGCCAGCAGAGTGGGAGGACTTCTCTAAGGCTTTTTTAGCCCATTATTTGCCATGGGAGGTTCGGGAGGCCCGTCTTGACCAGTTCCTTAGTCTGAAGCAGGGGGATATGAGTGTGAGGGATTATAGCCATAAGTTTAATTCTTTGGAAAGGTATGCACCAGATATCATACGTACAGAGGACCTTTCCCGTCGGATTCGTGATACTCGCAGGGATAGGGAGCAGAGTAAGAGGGCTCGTACTATGAGGTCTTATAGGGAGCCACGGGGTGATTTTAGGCCCCCACTCCATCGATATCCACCTCGATCACCAGGTAGTTTCCCACCACAGATGCAGGGCCAACGGTTTGATCGTTATATTCAGTCAAGACCAGGGCAGAGCTCAGACCAGCCTGAGGGCCGTCGACAGGAGTGTTCTGCACAGATGAGACAACCTACTCCTCCATGTACTCAGTGCGGTAAGCTGCACACCGGGCAGTGTAGACAGGGTTCAAATGCATGTTATCATTGTGGACAGACATGACATTTTATTAGCCGGTGCCCGGGGTTAGGCAGAGGTGCACCAGCTCAGCCTTCAGGATCCACAACAGCCTCTTCGCCCTCAGTCCGTGCTCCCCAACCAGTTCCACAGCCTACTCAGGGCCGTGGTATGGGGAGAGGTGGAGGAGACACCGTAGGTTCTAGTGGTGGCTAGAACCATTTTTATGCACTCACAGGCCGACAGGATTCAGAGGCATCCCCAAATGTTGTCACAGGTGTATTGACAATACATTCTCATGCCATTTATGCATTGATAGATCCGGGCTCTACATTTTCATATATTACTCCATTTATTGCTGGTAAGCTTGACATGAGATCTGAGTTGTTGCCACAGTCAGTTGAGGTGTCTATGCCAGTTGGTGACTCTATTGTAGCTAGTCATGTCTATCGAGGTTGTACAGTGTTAATTAATGACCGTGCAACCTCTGTTGTTTTAGTTGAATTCTTTATGTTAGACTTCGATGTCATTATATGTATGGATTGGTTGGCATCTTGTTATGCTAATATTGATTGTCGTGTAAAGTTGGTCCGATTTCATTTTCCTGGTGAGCCTGTCCTTGAATGGAAAGGTAATGCAGCCACGCCCAGGGGTACGTTTATTTCATACCTTAGGGCTCGGAAGTTTATTGCTAAAGGTTGTATATACCATCTGGTTCATGTCAGTGATATAGATAAGGAGCCAGCGACTCTTCAGTCGGTTCCTATTGTGAATGAATTCCCGACGGTATTCCCTGACGAGCTTCCAGGAATTCCCCCCGAAAGGGAAATCGATTTCGCTATAGATTTGCTTCCTGATACGCAGCCTATATCCATTCCTCCCTACAGAATGGCTCCTGCAGAGCTAAGGGAATTAAAGGAACAACTAAAGGACTTGCTCGATAAAGGCTTTATTAGGCCAAGTACATCCCCATGGGGTGCTCCGGTGCTCTTTGTTCGAAAGAAAGATGGATCCTTGCGGATATGTATTGACTACATGAAACTAAATAAAGTCACCATCAAGAATAAGTATCCTCTTCCACGGATTGATGACTTGTTCGACCAGTTACAAGGTGCCAAATGCTTTTCAAAGATCGACTTGCGATCCGGTTATCATCATCTACGAGTCAGGGATATTGATATCCCAAAAACAACATTTAGGACGAGGTATGGCTATTTTGAATTTCTTGTCATGTATTTCGGGATTACAAATGCCCCAGCAGCCTTTATGGATTTTATGAACCGGGTTGTCAAACCATTCTTGGATAAATTTGTGATTGTGTTTATTGACGACATCCAGATATATTCACGATCGGAAGCCGAGCATGCGGACCACTTGCGAGCTGTATTGTAGACTCTCCAGGACTGCAGATTATATGCTAAATTGTCTAAATGTTAATTTTGGCTAACTTTTGTAGCTTTTCTTGGTCATGTTATTACCGGTGATGGTATCAAGGTTGATGGCCAAAAGATTGAAGCTGTGATGACTTGGTCGAGGCCCTTGAATCCGACAGAGGTTCGTAGCTTTTTAGGCTTGGCAGGATATTACCGAAGGTTTGTAGAGGGATTTTCCTCTATCTCTGCACCATTGACGAAACTGACACATAAGGGAGCTAAGTTTCAGTGGACTGAGGCATGTGAACAAAGCTTTCAGGAGCTAAAGAAAAGGCTTACTACGACACCTGTCTTGACTCTTCCGGATGGAACCGAGGGTTATGTTGTATATTGTGATGCCTCGAGAATTGGCCTAGGTTGTGTTATTATGCAGCATGGTAAGGTTATCGCGTACGCCTCAAGATAGTTGCGGAAACATGAACAGAACTATCTTACGCACGATCTTGAGTTAGCCGCAGTTATCTTTGCCCTAAAGATTTGGTGGCCTTATCTATATGGGGTTCATATTGATGTTTTCACCGACCACCAGATCCTTCAGTATTTATTTAAACAGAGAGAGTTGAACCTACGACAAAGAAGATGGCTAGAATTACTAAAGGACTATGATGTTGATATTTTATATCATCCCGGCAAAGCTAATATTGTTGCTGATGCCCTTAGCCGGAAGTCCATGGGCAGTCTAAGCCATGTTGAAGTTGATAAGGTCAAGATGACCAGATATCTATGCCAACTAGATAGTTTGCAGGTGCGTTGGGTAAACCCAGAGGGTGGACGCATTCTCGTTCAAAATACGGCAAAATCTTCTTTTGTTACTGAAGTGAAAGAGCGACAACACGAGGATCATGAGCTTATAAAGATGAGGGAAAGTATTCCACAGCAGCGATAACCTTTATTTGAGCTAAGTGGAGATGGAGTTTTTAGATACCAGGGCCGCTTATGTGTACCGACAGTCGGAGAGCTCCGAGCCAAGATTCTTTCGGAGGCCCATTATTTTAGATATGCAGTTCACCCCGGAGCGACAAAGATGTATCGGGACCTTCGACATATCTATTGGTGGAATGGAATGAAAAAAGATATCGCGGAGATGGTAGCCCAATGTCCNTAAATATGGATTTCATCACTGGTTTGCCTCGCACTCCACGAAGGTATGATTCTATTTGGGTAATTATTGACAGGCTTACAAAATCTTCTCATTTCCTGCCAGTCAGGACGACATATTCAGCCGAGGATTATGCCAAGCTTTACATTCGAGAGATTGTTCGCCTTCACGGAGTACCATTATCTATTATCTCTGATCGAGGGGCTCAATTTACAGCACATTTTTGGAAATCTTTTCAGAAGGGTCTAGGCATGCAGGTAAATCTTAGCACCATTTTTCATCTGCAAATTGATGGATAGGCAGCGCGTACTATTCAAACAATTGAGGATATTTTACGTGCCTGCATGCTAGATTTTAAAGGAAGTTGGGATGATCATCTACCTCTTATTGAGTTCGCTTATAGTAACAGCTTCCAAGCTAGTATTCAGATGGCTCCTTACGAAGCACTATACGGGTGGAAGTGTAGGTCGCCGATCGGTTGGTTCGAGGTCGGGGAAGCAAAGTTTCTAGGTCCTAATTTAGTCCAGCAAGCAATGGAAAAGGTAAAACTTATTAGAGACCGGCTGTGTAGAGCACAAAGTCGGCAGAAGTCTTATGCAGATGTTCAACGACGAGACTTAGAGTTTGATGTAAAAGATTGGGTTTTCCTAAAAGTATCGCCTATGAAGTTTTACCTTTTCGTCAAAGGAATCCCTTAAAAAAAGGTTCGTGGATAAAGAAATGGCTCAGGTAGCACCCCGCGCGTTCGGAAGGTTTAAGTTAACTTGTACCTGTGGGATAAGACTAAGAGTGTCTAATATGATAAGAATAATGTGTTAGGAGGTATTATAATATCACACTGGTCACATGTTAAGTTTTGGAGTCAAGCAAGTTGCGAAATAAAGGTCGGCAAAAGTTATCGTAAATTTCTCTAATAAATTTTTTAAACTTTGGGTCAAATGTATCAGATCATTTCTCCCAATATATAAAGAGTTATGGGACGCACAACCTACCGAATCGAAGGCCTACGAGTCTAGTTCGCAACCAAAAATCCTTCACATCAAACGGACATCGGAGTAAAACGTTATGACTGTTTTACCGCGGACTGTGCGGGATGAAACCGGGCCGCGAACCGAGTCAGGTCAAACAAGTGGTATGAGTCGGCAAATTCGACTTTTAAGACCCCAACACATTTCATTTTAGTCCCAAAACAGTGATCAAGCTGAAGAGAAGGTCCCATGGTGTTCTTGAGTGATTAAGTTGCGTTTTAACGATTTCTATCGTTAAAGCTTGCCCCCGTGCCTAGAAACGCAATCTCTACGCCTTGCAATCGTTTCCCCCCTTCTATTAGCTGTGTTTGGAGCTATTTTTGGAAGATAGGAATTTGTTGTTATGGTCGGTTCTTCAGTCTTTATACTTGGTTTGCCAAGTTAATCATCTTGGGACTCTTTTATGATCGTTTTTACAAAGTTCTACGGACGTTTCGTCAAGATAGGTCATATGGGAAATCTGTCGATTTAAACTCAATTATGAATTGTTTATAGGTGCGTATAAGCTGCATATATATAGTGTTTGTGAAGCTTAGGACGTACGGAACAACTTTCGTGAAGGAACTATAGGCATTCAGACGTTCGTTGGAGAGGTATGTTAAGGCTAAGCTCCGTCATTCCTTTTAGCACGAATTCTGGGAAATTCCTAAGATGCCAAATGTGATATTTTACTATTCTATTGCTAGAAAAACTTCTGTGAAAGGAAGTGGGATTGTAGCTAAAATATTTTAATGATGCTATTAGGTTTATATTCCACTCGTTCGATTAAATAGGGTATTCGACATCTATATATGTCATTTTGTCGGCTTTCTTAACTATATGTCCATATATATGAATTCTTATTCATATTTGGGTTGTGTGACTTAAAGTAAAGGCATTTA
The DNA here is from genome assembly GCA_005239525.1 of Nicotiana knightiana. Taxonomy (NCBI): domain Eukaryota; kingdom Viridiplantae; phylum Streptophyta; class Magnoliopsida; order Solanales; family Solanaceae; genus Nicotiana; species Nicotiana knightiana. Next base: position 96,062 of record ML438835.1, read on the forward strand.
GTATTTTCAATCAGTCCTTCTTCCTTGTTAAAGTGTATTTTAAAAAATCTCTAAAGTGATACGTCGATTTCCAAAAATCTCAAATATAATTTTTATGTTTAAACTACTAAAACACTTGATTTTTGAAATACTTTCTTTTACTAATTATCAAGAAATCAGGTATAAGGACTAAGTGAAGCACCTTAAGCTTTTTATGAACATCTTCAGAGTTAAGTTATCTTTCTAAAAGTCGAGTTAAGTTTTCAATCTTATTTAAAAAACATATGAGGTTCCACGAGACATTTGTATGCGATACGAAGTTGATTATGAGGTTATGAGAATAAGAGTAACAATGAGCCAAGATTGGCTAAGTTCTAGTTATGGCCTATTATGTGCATTCAAACTTCATATCATACATGGCATATTATGCATGGTCTTCGAGCTATAATCAGAGGTAAGGGGCCTATTTGCCCGAAAGACTATATATATTGTACAGATGGCCACAGGTTGGAAATATGATACCGGTTAGCTACCGGGAGAGACCACCATTGCTAGCATTTGGTTGGATATGTCATGTGTTTGAATCAATATATATGTATTCACAACATACGATTACATGAGCATACCATGTATATTTGATTACTATGAAGTCGGATGTCGGCCATGGAGGCTATTAGAGTTTCAGTGTCAGGTGGTATCTCTATTACCCTTTTTACATCAGCTATGTATGATTCTACTTTCTGCCTTACATACCAGTACATTTTTATTCGTACTGATGTCCCGTTGCCTGGGGACACTGCATTTTTGTTTCGTGCGTGCAGGTCCAGGTAGGGACTCTGATCGACCCCTCCGCTAGGATTTCGGGGTTCAGCTGTGAGTCGGTAAGATCCACCTCTTCCTGGAGCTTTCATAGGATGGTCACTTTTGTTGTACAGTTTGGGTATAGTCGGGGCCTTGTCCCGACAGTGCTTATGAAACTCTTAGAGGCTATTGTGGATACATTATTCTGGGTTTCTTTTTGCAGCTTTCAGTCTCCATCCCATAGGCTTGGCATGTATATATATATATGTATGTGTAGGCATGTATGTCTTCAGTCGCGGCCTCGTCGGCCAGCTAGTACTTTATTATTTTGTCTTTTCTACCTTTGTTTATATGGCTTATTGTTATTCAGGTCATGACCTTAACGGTCCAGGCTTAGTATTTCAGATGTTGTGCTGCCCGATCTGTTGGGCCCCCAGTTTAGTTAGCTAGTATGTTTAGTGGCTAACTCGATCAAATATAGTATCGAGTGCCAGTCGTGTCTCCCCTAGTTTGGGGCGTGACATATACCCAGCACTATCGACAAAAATATTGAAAGAAAAAAATTAAGTCTTTTCGGCTAAGTTTCTAATTCCAGTAGCCTCTCCTAACTTCTTCTTTCTCTCTTTTCATTCTTGCTCAAGTTTGATCCTTGTAAGTGATTCATTTTGGGTTTGGACTCCTAAACGGCGAAACAAAGGACTCCTGTTTGGTTTGCTGCTCGGTAAAAGGTCAGTACACAATGATTGTCACGAGCCGGAATTCCCACCCTCGGGATCGTAATAGCGCCTAACATTTCACTTACTAGGAAAGATAACGTTAGCTATACATGCCAACCATTTTAAAAATTCAAATCAAATGATAACAATAAAACAGAATAGTATGAAATAAAGTGATAAACAAATAAAACGACGTAATCCAAATTCAATCCCAGAAACTGGTGTCACGAATACATGATCATCTAGAGTACTATAGATAATAGTCTGAATAAAATATAATTGTTTGAATCAAACTAAATAGCTAAGATGGCATAGAAGGGGACTCTAGGCATGTGGACGCCGTGCAACTATACCTCAACTCTCCACAGATAGCTGGATCTGGGAAATCTCACTCAACGGTAGTGGGACCCACTTTGGTATCTGCACAAGAAGTGCTGAGTATAATATGAGTACAACCGATCCCATGTACTCTGTAAGTGTCGAGCCCAACCTCGACGAAGTAGTGATGAGACTAAGGCGGTTCACTTACAATAACTTGTACACTATAATAATAATAACAAGGAAACAAGAAATGGAAATAAAGCAGTTAACGTATGTAGACAAACTCAAAATCCACTAGCAGAGAACCCAGGATAACAAGTCTCATAATCTCATAACAAAATACCGAGGTAAATCCAACAATCACAAAAAAATACCACATATACAATCCGTTGCGGCGGGAAACCCGATCCCACCATATCATCATCTGTCAAAATCATATTCCGTCCTTAATTTGCCATTTTAATTCATTACCTTTCAATTTTCGTTGCATCACGCAACCCCCTCCCCAAGCAAATTCAGTCAACAACAATAATTCATCAACCAAATTTACCATAATTTCTACATCAAGGGGGTAAAATGTACGAGGCAATAAAGAACAACATAATAATTAAAGAATTTCTATCAACTTGAAGTTTCAACTTTACAAATTCACCAGTATCAATAAGTTAAACAATTCATGCTAGGTAAACCATATTGTAGAAGGCAACAAATATTACAAAATTATGAGGAAAGTAAAGCATTCAATAATTGAGACATGCAAGTAAAGCAAGAAGAGTCAAGTAGATAAGCATGGAGTCATGGAAGGGATGAGCAATTTAATACAAGGATAATTAAATGACATGTGACAATGACGGCATAGAAGTCAAATAAAGCATGTAAAAATAAGGCATGAAACAAGACATATCATGAATTAAACTAAAACATGGAAACAGGTATCATGACGTCATATATACACACGTCGCCTCACATATACGCCGTTTTCCCACATAATTCACATAACACATAGTTCATGATTCCATAATCTCCTCAAGTCAAGTTTAGACCCAATACTTACCTCACTCTATAATTTAATTAATCAATCAACCACGACCTTGCCTTTTGAACAAGCCTCCAAACCAACCAAATCTAGCAAATTAGTGATCAAATGATTCAAAATAAGCTTTAGAAAGTGGCTATTAATGAAAGAGGTTCAATTTTGATCATTTCTAAAATATGTCAACAAAAGTCAACCCCTAACCCGCTTGGTCTAAATCCGAGGTTCAGACCAAAAGTCGATTACTCATTCAACCCGATCCCAGTTATGTGATTTGTTTTAAAATCCAACCTCAATTTTGCAAAAATCCCCAATTCTACCCAAATCCCTAATTTCTACCATGAAAATAGTAAATTTGATGTTGAAATCTCATGAAAAGTAATGGGTAATTGAAGGTAAATGGATTAGAGCCACTTACCAATGAACTTGGGAAGAAAAGTCTCTTGAAAAATCGCCTCTAGAGTACTTAGGGTTGAGAAATGGTGTAAAATGAGCTAAGTCCCATTTTTTCCTCTTTTACCCAATTGTAGATGTTGCAATTGTGATGTCTTGATCGCAATTGCGAACATCGCAAATACAAGACAAAGGTCGCAAATGCGAACCCTATCACAGGAGAACAGAAGTCGCAAATGCGACAGTCAGATTGCAATTACGAACGTTCCACCATCGTAAATGTGACAATAAACTTTGCAATGCGAAGCACACTTGAGCGGTCAGTGATTGCAAACACGACCACTTCCTTCGCAAAAGCAAAAGGCCACAGTTCGCAAAAGCGATCAAAATTCTTGCAAATGCGAGATTCACCCAGGTCAGCCCATACACACAAATGCAAACTATTCATCGCAAAAACGAGGCTCGCAATTGCAAGCCAGACCTCGCAAATGCGAGATCTACAACAGAGCACCAGAACTGATATTGCATCGGCAGTCTTCACACTAACCAAACTCATCCGAAACACATCCAAAATTCATCCGATCCCCTTAGGATCCAAACCAAACATGCCCACAAGTATAATAACATCATACGAACTTGGTTGCGCAATTAAATCACTAAAATAACATCTAAATCTAAAAATCATCCCTCAGAACGAATGAAATTCAAAGTAAACTCAAGAACAATTAGAATCACATCTAAACGTCCTATATGTCAAATCAATTATGAACTGCACCAAAAATCATGTTTTGTTCACATTTGACATAAAAATTTTCAAATAGTGACACAGACCACACATGCAAACCAAGAAAAATCAAACGAAGCTAACGGAGGTCTCAGAATGCAGAATTAAGGGCTAATACTCAAAATGACCTATCATGTCGTCACATTCTCCACCTCTAAAGCAAACGTTCATCCTCGAACGAACATAGAAAGGTACCTGTACTGGTGAAAAAGGGTGAGTATCTACTCCGCATATCAGACTCGGACACCCATGTAGCTTCCTCGACCTCTCCACTACACTTTAACTGAAGGATAACTCTTAGACCTCACATGACCACCGGGTCCTCCTCATAAGTCAAATCCTTTTCCAATTTGACTTAGCTGAAATCTAATACATGGGATGGATCACCATGATACTTTACTCAACTCAACCCGCGTGCCTAACTCACGATGTATGGCCCTCCAGAAATGCGTTGTGAACTGTGTGCCCAGATATAAAATAATGGAAACCGGCACACTATGTAGACGAACAATCTCGCGGATATCAATCTCAGCCAACCACTTTGAAGAATAGGTAACTTCCACTGAAATGAAATGCTCCGACTTGGTCAACCTATCCACAATGACGAATACTACGTCAAATTTATTTAAAGTCTGTGGGATCCTAACAACAAAATCCATGGTAATACGCTCATATTTCCACTCAGGAATCTGAAGCCTCTAATGCTCGTACTTCACCTGCTGGCAATTCAAACACCGATCCACATACGCAACTATACCTTTATTCATTCTTCTCTGTAAATAATGTTCTCTCAAATGATACATCTTGGGGACACCTGGATGGATGGAATACCGTGAAGTGTGGGCTGGGAACACAAATCCGACCCTATATCTGCAACACCCCATCATCTCTAATAAAAACTTTCTTGGTATCACCATGTTGTACCGTGTCCTTAAGGACAAGCAAATAGGGGTCGTCATATTGACGCTCTCTGATGTGCTCAACCAAAGAAGACCGAGAAACCGTGCAAGCAAGGACCCGACTAGGTTCTGAAATATCTAACCTCACAAAATGATTGGCCAAGGCCTAAACATCTGATGCTAGTGGTGTCTCACCAACTAGAATATATGCAAGGCTACCGATACTCACAACCTTTGTACTCAAGGCATAGGCCACCACATTAGCCTTCATGGGATGGTACGAAATGGTGATATCCTAGTCTTGTAATAGCTCTAACCACCTCCACTGCCTCAAGTTGATATCCTTTTGCTTAAATAAGTACTGTAGACTCCAATGATTTGTGAATACCTCTTACGACATGTCGTAGAGGTAATGCCTCCAAATATTGAATGCATGAAAAACAGCTTCCAATTATGATTCATGAACATGGTAATTCTTCTCATGAACCTCAACTGTCAAGATGCGTATGCAGTTACCCTGCCATCCTACATCAATACTGCACCAAGGCCAATATGCGATGCATCATAATACACAGTATAAGACCCAAAACCCGTGGGTAATACAAGCACCGGGGCTATAGTTAAGGCAGTCTTGAGCTTCTGAAAGGTCAACTCACACTCATCAGACCACCTTTTGGGGTGAATCTAGCCAATGGGTTTGTGATGGATGAAAACCCCTCCACAAGTCGGGGATAATAACTCGCCAAACCCAGAAAGCTCTGTATATCTATAGCTGAAGCAGGTCTAGGACAGTTGTAAACTGCCTCAATCTTATTATGATACACTTTAATGCCCTCGGCAAATACAAGATGCCCCAAAAAGGCAATCGAGTCCAACCAAAACAGATACTTTGAAAACTTGGCGTACAACTGACTATCTCTCAAGGTCTAAAGTAACATCAAAAGATGTTGCTCATTCTCCTATCGACTGCAAGATTAGATCAAAATATCATCAATAAATAATATTATGAAAGAATCCAATTAGGCTTTAAGTACTCGATTCATCAAATCCATAAATGTTGTTGTAACGACCCGGTCGGTCATTTTAAGAATTAGTTCCCCGATCCCCTATTTACGGCTTCTCCCATGTCTATTTATATTATTAGAACTTATCGGAGCGTTAAGTGATGAAATCCGGGGTGACTTTGGACACATAGTCCATAAAGGTGGAATTTAGCTTTAGAAATCTAGCCGTAGCTAGAGCTGTGTGAAGACGGATACGGAATGGAATTCCGTCGACTCCGTTAGCTCTGTTGGGTGATTTCGGGGTTAGGAGCGTGTTCAGAATGTGTTTTCGAGGTCAACTGTGGATTTAGGCTTGAATTGGCGAAAGTTAGAATTTCGACGATTTCGGTCAATGGGTGAAATATTGATATCGGACTCGGAATGGAATTCCGTCGACTCCGTTAGCTCTGTTGGGTGATTTCGGGGTTAGGAGCGTGTTCAGAATGTGTTTTCGAGGTCAACTGTGGATTTAGGCTTGAATTGGCGAAAGTTAGAATTTCGACGATTTCGGTCAATGGGTGAAATATTGATATCGGACTCGGAATGGAATTCTGAAAGCTATAGAAGGTCCGTAATGTCATTTATGACCTATGTGCAAAATTTGAGTTCACTCGGATGAGTTTATACGTGTTTCCGCATCGGATGTGAATTCTAGAAATTTCCTAAGTTCTTAGGCTTGAATCTATGCATAATTGATGCTTTTGATGTTATGAGATGTATTTTTAAGGCTCGACCAAGTTTGAACAAGGTACTAGGGTCAGTTTGTAGGTTTGGTTGAGGTCTCGGGGGCCTCAGGGTTGTTTCGGAAGCCCAACGAGTGAGTTTGAGAAGTTGAGGAACAACTGAACCATTCTGGTTCTGGTGTCTCGCACCTGCGATGGTATTTCTGCAGGTGCGGACACGCAGGTGCGAGGGAGGTGCCGCAAGTGCGACCCCAGGCCATTTAATGAATTTCCGCACCTGCGATGGTATTTCCGCAGGTGCGGGCATGAAGGTGCGAAAGGGGTACCGCAGGTGCGACCCAAGGCCACTTAATGAACTTTCGCACCTGCGATTGGGTTTCCGCAGGTACGGCACCGCAGGTGCGATCCCAGTGTCGCAGGTGCGAAATGTCTGTGCAGTTTATACCAAAAATCTGAGGGTTTGAAGTTCATAATTCCAAATGTAACGTTTTCTAACCTTAATCCCATTATATATCGTTAATCTCTATCATTTTCCTCAATCTAATCAATGAAATTGGATGAAAAACCATGGAAATGGGATGAAATTTTCCCAAGTAGAAATCTGAGGATTTAAGGAGATTTAGACGTCGGATTTTGTTGATTCTTGTTCGAGTGGGTTCATGAGCGAATGGGTGTTCGGGAAATATAAATTTTACACGATTTTGAGACGTGGGCTCGGGGGACTTTTTGTGCGAATTTCCTAATTTCGCGTATTAGCTCATAAATAATTAGCTATTTTGTTTTCTTGAAGTGATATTTACACCATGCAATCGATTTGAATAGATTTGGGCCACCCGGAGTCAGATACTCTTGGCAAGAGCGTGGTATTGAGTTGATTACCGCAGTCAAGGTAAGTGGCTTGCCTAATTCAGTGTTGGGGACTTTCTGTTAGGTATTTTTATACTGATTTTGTTATGTGGATGCTGTGTACGTGAGGTGACGAGTGCGTACACGTTTCATTGTTGCTAAAATCCTATTTTTACTCACACTAAATCGCTCATTTTCATTTATATATAACTGTTTCCTATCTTAATTGAGTGGATAGCTCAAGAGTAAGCATGGCTACCTGTTCTGACTTGATTTCCTCTTATTTGCTACTAGTCATATCATGCTTAGGTAGCTTTACTCTATTCTTGCTCGCTGTGTTTCCTGGGCTGTTTAATTAAGCCATAATTGAAATATTTCTGCTTTGCATATTTATATTGGGACTACGGACCGAGATCCGGGATCTTTCCTCATGTACTGCATTTCATATTTAAATTGGCTCTACAGACCGAGATCCGGAAGCTTTCCCTCTGTACTGAAATTCACATTTAAATTGGGACTACGGACAGAGATCCGCGAGCTTTCCCCTGTACTGCATAGCATATTTAAATTGGGACTCGGACTGAGATCCGGGAGCTTTCCCCGTGTACTGCATTGCACATTTACTGTTGAGATATATGATGTGCTGAGCCGAGGGCTCTCTTTTTGTTATTAGATCTTTCCATTTTTGTTAATACTGTTTATCATTGCCTATCCATATTTTACTGTTTTAAATAGTATATTAACTTGTTTTACAAACTCAGTAGGGCCTCAACCTGACCTCGTCACTACTTGATTGGGGTTAGGCTTGGCAGTTAAGGAGTACCGAATGTGGAGTACTCACGCCGTTTCCTGCGCATGTTTTCCCCATGTGCAGATCCAGGTACCAGCACCGAGTATCGTGGCTAGGAGTCGTTCTAGCAGCAGCCACGAGACCGCGAAGAAATTCTGTTGCGTCCGTAGAACCCCACGAGTCCCCTTCTACTCTAGTATATGCATAGAAGACTTGTATATTTTTCCGCTATTTCATTGTATAGTGCTACATTTAGTACAGAGCTTGTGACTGTGGTGAAATTCCGAGTTTTGGGAAGTAAAAATGTATATGCTGAGCAGCTACGTTATATCTACTTGAGTTCTTTTTCTGTCCTTATTTTATTGATTCTGTCATTTCCGCAATATCTTAGGCTTACCTAGTCATAGAGACTAGGTGCCGTCATGATACCTTTCAGAGGGTAAATTGGGTCGTGACAAGTTGGTATCAGAGCTTCTAGGTTTATAGGAGTCACAAGTCACAAGCCGGTTTATTAGAGTCCCGCGGATCGGTGCGGAGACATCCGTATCTATCTTCGGTAGGCTATGTAACTGTTAAGAACAACAAAATTCTTTGGAATTCCTTATCGTGCTAGTTGCTGTAATCAAATTCTTAAACTCCATTCTATTCTTGCTTGCAGATGGTTCGTACCCGTACTGGACGTACTGATGACCAAGCACCCAAGCCCCCAGTCAAAGCCACCAGAGGCAGGGGCCGGGGCAGGGGACGAGCACTCGGTGCAGCCCGGGCACGGGCTAGAGCAAAGGTAGAGGAGCCCCCAACGGCTACAGTTGGAGGGGAACAAGAGGTCCCTACTGTTACTCCAAACCTCCAGGAAACATTGGCCCAGTTCTTGAGTGCCTTCAGTACTCTGTCTCAGGCGGGTCTACTTCCGATAGCTCTAGCTACATCCCAGGCCGGAGGAGGGACACAGACTCCCGCGGCCCGTACTCCTGAGCAGAGGGTTCATATTGGGCAGGTTCCAGAGTATATTCCTATTCCCCCAGCAGTTCCAGCTCAGCATGAGACTAGGATAGCTGTTCCTGAGGCAGAGCAGCTCCGACTTGAGAGGTACAAGAAGTACCACCCACCTGAGTTCAGTGGACTATCTTCGGATGACGCCCTGGGTTTTCTTGAGGGGTTTCACCGCATTCTCCGCACTATGGGTATTGTGGAGATGAGTGGGGTTTCTTTCACTGCTTTCCAGCTGAGGGGAGCATCTTATCAGTGGTGGCGTGCTTTTGAGCTTAGTATCCCGGACGAAGCATCTTCACTTACTTGGGCTTAATTTTCCGAGATGTTCTTACTTGAGTTTGTCCCTCAGAGTTTCAGGGATGCTTGGCGTGCGGAGTTTGAGCAGCTACGCCAGGGTGCCATGACTGTGTCGGAGCATGCAGTCTGTTTCAGCGATTTGGCTTGCCATGCACCAGATTTGGTTGTCACTGTTAGAGAGAGGGTTCGGCGCTTTATTGAGGGACTCCACCCTAGTATTCAGACCAGTATGGCCAGAGAGTTGGAGACCCATATTACTTACCAGCAGGCTGTGAGTATTTCCCGGAGGATTGAGACTATGTTAGCCCGGGACAGGGAGTAGAGAGAGGCGAAGAGGTCTCGAGAGACTGGCCATTTTTCAGGAGCCCGTGCACCAACGTCACGCTATGGTAGGGGTTTTGTGAGTCTCCCTATTCATTCATCTCTCCTAGTAGCTAGCGGTATTCCAGCTTGTCCTAGACCTCAGGAGCCTTATTATGAACCACCAGTATCTCAAATGCCTCCTGCTCGAGGTGCTATCACTGCCAGCCCAGCAGGCCAGTTCAGAGTCAGTAGTGGCTGCCACGTCCTCTGAGGGGTTGCTTTGAGTGTGGTGACCCTCATCATATGATCAGGGATTGCCCTAGAGCGAGGAGGGGTGCACCACCTCAGACTTATTAGGGTGCACCCCTTCAGATTTATCAGGCTCCACGTCTTCCACCAGGTCCTCCAACTATTCTTCCAGCCCCAGCTGCTACCCCACCACCTCAGGCAGCTCGAGGTGGAGGTCGGGGAGGTCGAGGTCTCCCTAGAGGGGGAGACCAGGCTAGGTACTATGCTCTTCCAGCCCGGTCTGAGGCCATTGCTTCAGATTCAGTCATTACAGGTATTATTCCCGTTTGTCATAGGGATGCATCGGTATTATTTGACCCAGGTTCTATATATTCATATGTGTCTTCCTATTTTGCTACACATCTGGGGATAGCTCGGGATTCGTTGAGTTTCGCTATTTATGTTTCTACTCCGGTGGGAGATTCTCTTGTTATGGACTGCGTATATCGATCATGTTTGATTTCTATCAGTGGTTTTGAGACAAGAGCTGATTTACTACTACTCAGTATGGTAGATTTCGATGTTATATTGGGTATGGACTGGATGTCTCCCTATTATGCTATTCTTGATTGTCACGCCAAGACCGTGACGCTGGCTATGCCAGGATTTTTGAGGTTAGAGTGGAGAGGTTCCTTGGAGTATACTCTCCGCCGAGTCATTTCTTTTCTTAAGGCTCAGCAGATGATTGGAAAGGGGTGTGATGCATATTTGGATTATGTGAGAGATGTTAGTACTGAGACCCCTACAATTGAGTCAGTTCCAGTTGTCAGGGACTATTCTGATGTATTTCTAGGTGATATTCCGGGTATGCCGCCCGATAGAGACATTGATTTTGGCATTGACTTGTTGCCGGGCACTCAACCCATTTCCATTCCTCCTTATAGCATGGCTCCTCCTGAGTTGAAGGAGTTGAAGGAGCAGTTAGAGGATTTGATAGAGAAGGGATTCATCAGGCCCAGTGTATCACCTTGGGGCGCTCCGGTATTATTTGTGTAGAAAAATGATGGCTCAATGTGCATGTGTATTGACTACCGGCAGCTGAATAAGGTGACAGTGAAGAACAGGTACCCATTGCCTCACATTGATGATCTATTTGACCAGTTACAAGGTGCTAAAGTGTTCTCCAAGATTGATCTATGTTCTGGTTATCATCCATTGAAGATTCGGGAATCGGATATCCCGAAGACTGCCTTCAGGACCAAATATGGCCACTATGAGTTCCTTGTTATGTCATTTGGGCTGACCAATGCCCCAACAGCCTTCATGCACAACATATTTCGGTCGTATCTTGATACTTTCGTCATTGTGTTCATTGATAACATTCTGGTATATTCTAGGTCCCAGGAGGACCATGAGCAGCACTTGAGGACCGTGCTTCAGACATTGAGGGAGAAAAAGTTGTATGCCAAGTTTTCTAAGTGTGAATTTTGGCTTGATTCTGTGGCATTCCTAGGCCACGAGGTGTCTTCGGATGGGATCAAGGTAGATCCGAAGAAGGTGGAGGCGGTACAGAGTTGGTCCAGACCGTCCTCAGCTACTGAGATCCACAATTTCCTCGGTTTGGCTGGGTATTATCACTATTTTGTGGAGGGATTTTCATCCATTTCAGCGCCTATGACTAGACTGACCCAGAAGGGTGCATCTATTATATGGACTGAGGAGTGTGAGGAGAGCTTTCAGAAGCTCAAGACACCCCTGACTACAGCTCATGTGTTGGTTTTGCCTACCGGTTTTGGGTCCTATACAGTTTATTGTGATGCTTCGAGGATTGGCTTGGGAGCGGTGTTGATGCAGGACGGTAGGGTGATTGCCTACGCGTCCAGACAGTTGAAGGTCCATGAGAAAAACTACCCCTGTTCATGATCTCGAGTTGGAAACGATTGTTCACGCCCTGAAGATATGGCGTCATTATTTATATGGTGTTCCCTGTGAGATATTCACGGATCACCAGAGTTTGCAGCACATATTCAGGCAGAAGGATCTAAATTTGCGGCAAGGTAGGTGGTTGGAGTTGCTAAAGGACTATGACATCACCATATTATACCACCCAGGGAAGGCCAATGTGGTGGCCGACGCCTTGAGTTGTCGGACGGAGAGTTTGACATACCCTCATGCAGGTGAGAGGCCTCTAGCCTTAGATGTTCAGTTCTTAGCCAGTCAGTTCGTGAGATTGGATCTTTCTGAGCCTTGCCGGGTATTAGCTTGTGTGGTTGCTCGATATTCCCTTCATGACCGTATCAGAGAGCTCCAGTATGATGATCCCTACCTTTTGGTACTTCAGGATAGAGTCCGGCGAGGTGATGCTAGATATGTGACTGTAGGAGATGACGAGGTGATGAGGATGCATGGCCATATCTGTGTGCCCAACGTGATGGGCTTCGGGAGTTGATTCTTGAGGAGGCCCATAGTTCACGGTATTCCATCTATCCGGGTACCGGGAAGATGTACCAGGATCTGAGACACCACTATTGATGGCGAAGAATGAAGAAAGATATAGTGGAGTTTGTAGCCAAGTGTCTCAACTGTCAGCAAGTCAAATGTGAGCATCAGAGAACAGGAGGGTTACTTCAGCAGATTGAGCTTCTAGAGTGAAATTGGGAGCGGATCACCATGGAATTTGTGGTTGCACTTCCTCGGACTTTGAGGAAGTATGATGCTATTTGGGTGATTGTGGATCGGCTGACCAAATCAACCCATTTCATTCCAGTATTGACTACACATTCATCGAAGAGGTTGACTGAGATTTATATTAGAGAGATTGTTCGCCTCCATTGTATTCCAGTATCTATCATTTCAGATAGAGGTACACAGTTCACCTCGCAGTTCTGGAGAGCTGTTCAGCAGGAGTTAGGCACCAGGGTAGAGTTGAGCACAACTTTTCACCCTCAGACGGACGAGCAATCCGAGCGCACGATTCAGATTCTCGAGGATATGCTCTATGCCTGTGTGATGGATTTTGGAGGGTTATGGGATCGATACTTTCCTTTTCCAGAGTTTGCTTATAACAATAGCTACCAGTCCAGCATTCAGATGGCGCCGTATGAGGCTTTGTATCGTAGGCGTTGCAGGTCTCTCGTGGGATGGTTTGAGTCGGGCGAGGCCCGATTGTTGGGTACAGGCTTGGTTAAAGATGCCATGGACAAGGTGAAGGTGATTCAGGAGAGACTTCGCACAACTCAGTCAAGGCAGAAGAGCTATGCGGACCGGAAGATTCGTAACTTGGCATTTATGGCTGGTGATCGGGCTTTGCTTCGGGTATCGTCTATGAAGGGAGTCATGAGGTTCGGGAAGAAAGGCAAGCTGAGTCCGAGATTTATTGGCCCTTTTGAGGTGTTGCGACGTGTTGGGGAGGTTTCTTACGAGCTAGCCCTGCCTCCCAGCCTAGCAGGGGTTCATCCGGTGTTCCACGTCTCCATGCTCCGGAAGTATCACGGTGACCCGACTCATGTCTTGGATTTCAGCTCAAGCCAATTGGACAAGGATCTATCATATGTTGAGGAGCCTGTGGCTATATTGTACAGGCAGGTCAGAAAGCTCAGGTCAAAGGATATTGTGTCAGTAAAGGTTCAGTGGAGGGGTCAGCCAATCGAGGAGGCGACTTCAGAGACCGAGCAGAATATGCGGAGTCAGTATCCTCATCTTTTCCCAGCTTCAGGTATGTTTCTATGCTCGTTCGAGGACGAATGATTTTCTTAAGAGGGGGAGGATGTAACGACCCGGTCGGTCGTTTTAAGAATTATTTCCCCGATCCCCTATTTACCGCTTCTCCCATTTCTATTTATGTTATTGGAACTTGTTGGAGCGTTGAGTGATGAAATCCGGAGTGATTTTGGACACATAGTCCATAAAGGTAGAATTTAGCTTTAGAAATCTGGTCGTAGCTAAAGCTGTGTGAAGACAGATCCGGAATGGAATTCCGTCATCTACGTTAGCTCCTTTGGGTGATTTTGGGGTTAGGAGCGTGTTCGGAATGTGTTTCCGAGGTCAGTTGTGGATTTAGGCTTGAATTGGCGAAAGTAAGAATTTCGGCGATTTCGGCTGATAGGTGAAATTTTGATACCGAACTCGGAATGGAATTGCGAAAGCGACAGCAGGTCCGTAATGTCATTTATGACATGTGTGCAAAATTTGAGGTCATTCGGATGAGTTTAGACGTGTTTAGGCATCATATATGAATTCTAGAAATTTCCTAAGTTCTTAGGCTTGAATCTATGAATAATTGATGATTTTGATGTTATGAGATGTATTTTTAAGGCTCAACCAAGTTTGAACAAGGTACTAGGGTCAGTTGATAGGTTTGGTTGAGGTCCCGGGAGCTTCAGGGTTGTTTCGGATGCCCAACGGGTGAGTTTGAGAAGTTGAGGAACAGCTGAACCATTCTGGTTCTGGTGTCTCGCACCTGCGATGGTATTCCCGCAGGTGCGGACACGCAGGTGCGAAGGGGGTGCCGCAGGTGCAACCCCAGGCCATTTAATGAATTTCTGCACCTGCGATGGTATTTCTGCAGGTGCGGGCACGCAGGTGCGAAAGGGGTGCCGCAGGTGCAACCCAAGGCCATTTAATGAACTTCCGCACTTGCGATTGGGTTTCCGCAGGTGTAGCACCGCAGGTGTGATCCCAGTGTCGCAGGTGCAAAATTTCTGGGAAGTTTATACCAAAAATACGAGGGTTTGAATTTCATAATTCCAAAATCGATTGTGAGGTCGGAACTTGGCGATTTTCAATGGGATTTGAAGAGGAGGATCATAGGTAACATTTTCTAACCTTAATCACTTTATATATCATTAATCTGTATCATTTTCCTCAATCTAATAAATGTAATTAGATGAAAAACCATGGAAATGGGATGAAATTTTCCCAAGTAGTAATCTGAGGATTTAAGGAGATTTAGACGCCGGATTTTGTTGATTCTTGTTCGAGTGGGTTCATGAGCGAATGGGTGTCCGGGAAATATAAATTTTACCCGATTCCGAGACGTGGGCCTAGGGGACTTTTTGGGCGAATTTCCTAATTTCGCATATTACCTCATAAATAATTAGCTATTTTGTTTCCTTGAAGTGATATTTACACCATGCAATCAATTTGAATAGATTTGGGCCACCCGGAGTCAGATACTCGTGGCAAGAGCGTGCTATTGAGTTGATTAGCGCAATCAAGGTAAGTGGCTTGCCTAATTCTGTGTTGGGGACTTTCCCTTAGGTATTTTTATACTGATTTTGTTATTTTTACGCCGTGTACGTGAGGTGACGAGTACGTACACGGGTCATTGTTGCTAAAATCCTATTTTTACTCACACTAAATCGCTCATTTTCATTCATATATCACTGTTTCCTATCTTATTTGAGTAGATAGCTTAAGAGTAAGCATGCCTACCTGTTCTGACTTGATTTCCTCTTATTTGCTACTAGTCACATCATGCTTAGGTACCTTTACTCTATTCTTGCGTGCTATCTTTCCTGGGCAGTTTAATTAAGCCATAATTGACATATTTCTGCTTTGCATATTTAAATTGGGACTACGGACCGAGATCCGGGAGCTTTCCCCTTGTACTGCATTTCATATTTAAATTGGGACTACGGACCGAGATCCGGGAGCTTTGCCCCTGTACTGAAATGTATATTTAAATTGGGACTACGGACAGAGATCCGAGAGGTTTCCCACTGTACTGCATAGCATATTTAAATTGGGACTACAGACTGAGATCCGGGAGCTTTCCCCGTGTACTGCATTACACATTTACTGTTGAGATATATGATGTGTTGAGCCGAGGGTTCTCCTTTTGTTATTAAATCTTTCCGTTTTCGTTAATACTGTTTATCATTGCTTATCCATATTTTACTATTTTAAATAGTATATTAACTTGTTTTACAAATTCAGTAGGGACTCAACTTGACCTCGTTACTACTTGACTGGGGTTAGGCATTGCACTTATGGGGTACCGAATGTGGAGTACTCACGCCCTTTCCTGCGCATGTTTTCCCCATGTGCAGATCCAGGTACCAGCACACAGTATCGTGGCTAGGTGTCGTTCTAGCAGCAGCTAGGAGACCGCGAGGAAATTCTACCGCGTTCACAGAATCCAATGAGTCCCCTTCTACGCTAGTATAGGCATAGAAGACTTGTATATTTTTCCGCTGTTTTATTGTATAGAGATACATTTAGTGCAGAGCTTGTGACTATGGTGACATTCCGGGTTTTTGGAAGTAAAAATTTATATGCTGAGCAGCTATGTTATATCTACTTGAGTTCTTTTTCTGTCCTTATTTTATTGATTCTGTCATTTCCGCAATATCTTAGTCTTACCTAGTCATAAAGACTAGGTGCCGTCACGATACCTTTCGGAGGGTAAATTAGGTCGTGACAGTTGTTGGGGCATGTCAAGTCAAATGACATCACTAGGAACTCATAATGCCATACCGAGTTTGGAAAGCTATCTTAGGGACATCCGATGCCCTAATATTCAACTGATGGTAGCCTGATCTAAAGTCAATCTTCAAAAACACTTTGGCACCCTGAACCTGATCAAATAAGTCATCAATCCTCAGCAACGAATACCTGTTATTGATAGTGACTTTGTTCAACTGTTGATAATCTATACACATACTCATCGATCCATCCTTGTTATTCACAAAAAACACTAGCGTACCTAGGGCGAGATACTAGGTCTAATGAATCCTTTATCAAGCAACTCCTGCAATTGCTCCTTCATTTTCTTTAATTCAGGTGGTGCCATACAGTATGGTGGATTAGAAATAGGATGAGTGCTAGGAGCCAAGTCAATACAAAAGTCAAAATCTCTGTCGGGTGGCGTCCCTGACGGATCTGCAGGAAACACCTCAAGAAAATAATGAACAACATGTAGTGAATCCATGGAAGGAACCTCCGCACTAGAATCACGAACATAAGCCAAATATGCTAGACATACATTCTCGTATGCCGAGCCTTCACATAAGAAATAACCTTGCTAGTAGAATGTCTAGGAGTCCCCCTTCACTCTAATTGGAGAAACCCCGGCATGGCTAAGGTCACTGTCTAGGTGTGACAGTCCAATATAGTGTGATAAGGTGACATCCAATCCATGCCCAAAATAACATCAAAGTCCACCATATCAAGAAGTAAGAGATCTCCACTAGTCTCAAGGCTCCCGATAGAAACCATGCATGTGCGATAAACACAATCTACAACATAGAATCTCCCACAGGTATGGACACATATATAGGAGCACAAAAGAATCACGAGGCATAATTAGATATGAAGAAAAATAAGATAACACGTAGGAATAAGTAGAGCCCGAATCAAATAGAACTAAAGCATGTCTATGGCAAAGTGGAACAATACATGTGATGACGACTTCAGATGACTCGGCCTTAGGTCTAGCTGAAAATACATAAAAATGGTGCTGGGCCCCACCACTCTGACCTCTGCCCCTCGGGCGACCCTTAGCTGGCTGTCCTCCACCTCTAATGGCCTGAACTCCACCTCTAACAACCTGAGCCTCGCCTATAACTAGTTGTGCGTGCAGTGGAGGAATCGATGCTGGCATAATGGCACGAGAACCCTATTGAGGTATGCTGCTCGTCAATCTAGGGCAATACCTCATGATGTGACCTATGCCCACACACTAAAATCACTCCCTCGGCTGATGAGCTTGTTGAAGATGAGACTGACCCTAATGACCCAGATATCTACTGCAATAACTCTGAAGTAATGGTGCATTGATAGGAGCTAAAGGTACACTGCATGGTAGCTTCTCAGGACGAGACCCATGAGAACCACACCGCCCGAAGAATGTGGCTACCTAAAGAGCTGAGTGAATCAGCCTAGGAGAGTGGCCTCTACCAAAAGATCCTTTGCCTCTAGATGAAGTACCACTGAAATGATGGGGCCTCTTCTCAGATATCAACTCTCTACCCTTACCACGAACTATCTTGATCCATCTTTTAATCTCTAAGGCCCTCTAGAAATAAATATCATCCCCTGTCTCCTTGGACATCTGAAGCCTGATGCCGAAGGTCAGGCCATGACTAAAAATCCTCACCCTCTCTCTGTCTATAGAACTCAACATAGTTGTATGACGGGCCAGGTCAACAAAGCTGGTCTTGTACTAGGTGACGGTCATCCCACCCTACTAAAGGCACTGAAACTGAGTAAAAGGAATAAAATTCTCTAGAAATAGCTGCGAAAACTGATCCTAGATAAGTGAAGGTGAACCAGCTGGTCTGCTCTGCTTAAAATCCTGCCGCCACCTTTTGGAAAAGCCGGTCATCTAGAACACTGCAAAGTCGACCCCATTGGTCTCAACAATACTCATGTTGTGCAACACTTTGTGGAAATGGTCCAACTAAGTGGACTAGAGCGTCCTTAGGTACGAGACTGGAAATGAATCCTTTTGGGGCCTAATCGGGTTCGACTGCTGCGGTATGAACTGGGACCTCCTCCTCGTTGTCAGTCTGAGGCTCCATCATGGGTGATGTTGCTGCTCGTGCTCTATGCTGAGCTTTGCCTCTACCTGGGCCCTGGCCCTTACCCCTTGTGGTGGCTGCAATAGGGGGCTCTGGCTCCTGCCCGACTGTAAACGTTGTTTGAGTTCTCACCATCTGCGGGAGAATAAGAGTAGTATGTTTCAAACTTCAATAATGGAAAT
Organism: Nicotiana knightiana; assembly: GCA_005239525.1. Taxonomy (NCBI): domain Eukaryota; kingdom Viridiplantae; phylum Streptophyta; class Magnoliopsida; order Solanales; family Solanaceae; genus Nicotiana; species Nicotiana knightiana. The sequence goes on from ML438835.1 coordinate 114,875, forward strand.
AAGTTGCACAATAGAGAAACAAAGAAGTGAACTTTTCCTAAAGCCTTATAGACTCTTAAATATAAGTACAGACGTCTCCATACCGATCATCTAGACTTTACCAAGCATGCTCAAGACTCGTGAGCCTAGGCAACTTAGTGCTCTGATACCAACTTGTCACGACCCAAAATTTCCGCCCTCGGGATCATGATGGCGCCTAACATTTCACTTGCTAGGAAAGCCAACGTTAGCTTTACTTATCAACCAGTTTTAACAATTCAAAAGTCCCTAACTTGATTAAAAGTACTTTTTCTCTCACAAATGGCGATTGAACCATTCTATTCTTGTTCTCTCAGAAATGGCGAGAACACACACAACATCGGTAGCCGGACAGGAGCCAAAGCCCCCAGTGGAAGCTCCTACCAAGGGTATAGGTCGAGGTCGAGGCCGAGGTCGAGGCAGAGATAGAGCTCAGTCTAGAGCTCGAGGAACATCACATGAAATGGAGCCTCAGATTGATCCTGAGGAGATGATTCCAGCTCAGACTGTATCCGTTAAACCAACTCAGGTCCCAGAGGGGTTTATAGCCACTCCAGTGCTTCAGGACGCTCTAGTCCGCTTGGTGGGCCTTATGGAAATTATGGCCCAGATCGGTGCATTCCTGGTGGCACCAGTTGTCTCTCTGGCTGGGGGAGGAGAACAGATTCCCGGTACTCACACCCCGGAGCGGATGGCTCCCCTATATCAGATTCTAGCAGCCTTGCCAGTTGGGGTGGTTCAACCGGTTGTTGTGACATAGGCCGATGATAGGCCCGCTATGTCTTCTGAGGCCTTGTTGAGGTTGGATAAGTTTACTAAGATCTTACGTATTTTTTTTTTAGTGGTGCATCTTCTGAGGACCCACAAGAATACTTGGACCATTACCACGAGGTGTTGCGCAACATGGATATTATGAAGACCAACGGGGTCGACTTTGTAGTGTTCTAGATGAGCGTTTTTGCCAGGAGATGGTGGGGAGATTATATGTTGACTAGATCAGCTGGTTCGCCTACACTTACCTGGGATCAGTTTTCACAGCTATTTTTAGAGAAGTTCATTCCAATCACTTTGAGAGAGGATTACCACAGGCAGTTTGAGCGTCTTCTGCAGGGTAGTATGACTATTACCCAGTATGAGAATCGATTTGGGGACTTAGCTCACCGTGCCATTATCTTGCTTCCTACTGAGAGGGAGAGAGTGAGGATATTCATTGATGGGCACTTTCACAATCAGGCAACAGATGTCCAAAGAGACCAGAGATGATATTACTTTATAGAGGGTCGTAGATGTTGCTAGACGGATCAAGATGGTTCATGGTCAGGAGAGGTGGCAAGTGTTTGCTAAGAGGCCTCGTCATTTTGGTGGTTTCAGTGGTGCCTCATCTGGAGGCAGGGCCGTTAGAGGTAGAGGTCAACCCGTCAGAGGTAGAGGCTAGCCAGTTAGAGGCCGTCCCAAAGATGTGGGTCAGAGTGGTGGTGCCCAATCCCGGTTTTATGCATTTCCTGCTAGACCCGAGGTTGAGTTATATGAAGCTGTTATCACAAGTATTGTCCTAATTTGCCATATGTATGCTTCAGTTCTATTTGATCCAGGCTCGACTTATTCCTACATGTCATCCTATTTTTCTTCCGATCTGGTTGTGGCTTATGATTCTTTGAGTGCTTCTGTGTATGTGTCCGCGCCCGTGGGAGATTCTTTTATTGTAGATCGAGTCGTGTGTAATTACTATGGGGAGTCTTGAGACTAGCGTAGATCTCCTATTTCTTAATATGGTAAACTTTGATGTTATTTTGGGCATGGATTGGCTGTAACCTTATCATTGCTATATTGGATTGTCACGCCAAGACGGTGACCTTATCCATGCCGGTGTTTCCTCGATTAGAGTGGAGAGGGACCTTTGGAAATTCTATTAGCAGGGTTATTTCTTATATGAAGGCCTGACGTATGGCCGAGAAGGGATGTCTAGCATATTTGGCCTATGTTCATGATTCGAGTGGGGAGGTTCCCTCTATGGATTCAACACTTATTGTGCGTGAGTTTCCAGAGTTGCTTCTTGAAGATTTTCTAGGGATGCCACTCGACAGAGATATTGACTTCTGTATTGATTTGGCTCCGGGCACTCTGCCCATTTATGTTCCACCATACTGTATGGTCCCGCCCGAGTTGAAGGAGTAGTTGCAAGATTTTCTTGATAAGATATTGATTAGACCTAGTGTCTCGCCCTAGAGTGCGCCTGTGTTGTTTGTGAATAAGAAAGATAGTTCGACGAGGTTGTGTATAGACTATTGACGAGCGCAAAACACACACTACAATATGCTCGCTAGTCGAATATTGTATAATATAACATCATATCCATAGGCATTGGAGTTAAACAATATTATCGTAGTTTGTAGCTAGATTTTTATCCAAGATGATCAACAATTTAGATTTATATGGTTAAAAACTATAATTAACTAAGAGTCTGCACTATTGACTAATGACAATTAACACAAGTAATGAGCAAAGGAAGATATCAATGGGAGAAAATAAGGGTTGATAGGATAGGTGCAAGACAATTGTTTAAGGTCTAAATCTAGATAATTCACTTCTAATGTTAAGTGAATCTCTCGAATTCACTCAATTATTTGTTCACACATTTAGCAGAAACTCTTCTCTCGATTAAGTTTCAATCTCACAATATGAACTAAATTAAGCTCGGTGAAGATCTGCAAAAATTTGTAATGGATTGGTCTTTAGGAAAATCACTTTCGATTATTCTCCTAATGAGGTTAGTCAATAATTCAACTAGCCTCTTTTGGTTACTAAGAAGAATTAATGAATTTACCCAACAAAATGTAACACAAAATTATCACAAGTTATGCCTTTCTAGATTACATGAACTAGTGAATTTAGATGTAACAATTAAATCAACCAAAACGATTCAATACATAAACTAGAGTTATAATCCACAAACAAATATCAATACACCAAATCCATCAAACCATAAAGAGAACTACTCCATATATATGGAGTAATTCATCACAAATAAGTTTAAGTTAAAGGAAATGATAAAACGATCCAAACTCGTGTCTTGAGTCAGGATTGAATGATGAATTCCTTGTGCTTTCTTTTCCAAATCCTCCTTATCCTCTTTAGGTCTTAGATGTTTCAAAAGTGCAGAAAATACCATTTTCCATATATATACACCAAGTATAGTCAGGCCAAAGAAAAAATACATATTCATACGCGAAATCAGATACTTTTCTAGTTGGACGTGCACGGCCGCGCACCTGGGAGTATCCTCACACATATGGTGCTCACTTTGGATAGAACACTGCCTAACTTGTGTGCCCAGTGCGCGATCGCACACATGGGTGGCCTCTGAACTTTTCCAATCTATGACATTAATTTACACTGCTGCATTGCACAGTGTGTAGCACAGTGCGTCGCACTAGTGTATATTTTCAGTAGTTAATTCTTCTTTGAATTTTGACGTCCAGAAGTGATCCTCGACCCCAAAAACTGATCACAAATTATTCCTTTGGTCTTTTACTCAGACTTCCAAGCTCCAAATAGCTCGAATTAGTTCCACAATATCTACATAATTCGTAATCACTCCTACAAGGTAAGAAATACACAATACGTGTAAAACACTAACAATTAAAGCTCAAAATCAATTAAAGTATAGCAAATTAGAGTGCAATAAGTGACTAAAACACGAGATTATAGCCTACCATCAACACCCCATACTTAAACCATTGCTCGTCCTCAAGCAAACAAGCTACACTTTATAAAAGCATGACCTTTTTAAGTAACTCTCATAAATCATCATACCAAGAATATTTAAAATAGACTAAGCACAATAGTGTAACATTTTCCCCTCAAGATTTGACTCACAAGTACCACACATTATTTATAACCTGCTCACTTACCCTAACATAGAGGTCAAGAATTACCTTTCCTTCATGAATCAAGTTCTCTCACACAACAATAGAGATTAGTTCCACACACAATAAAAGTTAAGAACAATTAGGAACTCAAGATAGAAAGAATTCACTCACTCCCAAAAACAACATTCATATGCCACAAAAGATGTACCATAGGTTTTCCCGTAGTGTACTACTCTACTAATTGAGTTCATTCAGTCATGGATCGAGTAGGACTTTAATTGGTTCTAATGGAGGCTATAGGACGAGTAGGATATATTTAGATATAAGTTTGACTAAACCTCCCTAAGAAATTTAATACATACAATTAACCAATCAACCCCACACCTATGTCAAACCATAACTCCACATTTACATCAATATACATTAGCTCCCTACTTCTTTAAGAACAATTACATCATGAGTTTCCACTACCAAAGAATATTTGCAAAACAATACAACTATTTTTTTTGTATTTTTTTTCTTTCAATTCAAGTGACTTTTACTTTTTCCAATAAGTTCACCCACCTCTTTATTTCATTAGTTCCACTCAAAAGCCAAACCAACTACCCCACACCTTGACTTTTAAAAAGTTCATAACAATTTCAAGTGCTCACAAGAGGTACAAGGTTCAAATAGAGGGTCAATTCAACCAAATGGGAAAGGCTTGTAATGTGGTTGCTAAAGAAATAATATTACAGGCTTAAAGGGTTTAACTACGATACATAATAATTAGCTGCATACGGCATATAGCTGCCTCAAAAAAGAAATGCCCATATAACTTCCGAGACTGAATAAAACTACTATTTCGCTTTGCAAACATACATGACAAGTTCTAGACATCAGATGCAATACAAAGAGTAACACAAGACCTCACCCACACATGGCACATACTCACTCAGGGTCAGACTCATTTAGACACTCTCACCAACAATTAAGCGAAGTTAAGATCATACAATTTAAGGTACTTATACAAGAGTCAAAAACTAAGCCTACGCGTCACAACTAGATCACTCGCTATTCTCAAGGCACAATCAAATCAAGAGATATTGCTTTCAATTCAAATCACAACACAAGTTTCCCTACTATTAACAAAAAACAACTACCTATACCCGGTTCAAACCATAGCACAAAGAAAAAATCAAGGGGAAATTAATAGACTACCTACAAAAGAAAATATTTTTGTCTTTTTCCTTCGACTTTAATCCCTCAAGAAACCTTTCGAATGATAATCATCATCGGGAAAAATAAAAAAAAATTCAAATTTTTATGTTTTTTTCAATTTTGTTTCTATCAAACTACTAAAACTAACCAAAAATAAACTAATATACATACATACAACATAAAATTACCCCCACCCCACACTTTAAGTTGTGGCATGTCCCCATGACACACAATTAAAAGGCATAAGGTAGAGGAACTTGCCTGAATATCTAGTCGGGGTCTGAATCAAAGTCGGGCTCCATTCGTCTCGCCTGAACTAGTACGCACATCCATGCAGATAGTTTCTTCTTAGCCTTATTGGGGTTCACCCCACACTTATCCTTCTCAATCACAGGAGCCTTAACTCTTTAACTCTTCACCTTCCACTCAACACTTGCAGCTGACTTATCCTTTTTCACCCCGTCTCTACATCCATCTTGAAAGTCTCCATCTGCTCAACTACTCTAAGCATGAGTTTTGTATCATGTATATCTTGAATTTATCTACCCATTTCTAAGAATGGTCGTCCTAGTAAGAGAGGGACCTCCTTATTCTCCTCCATCTTCACTACTATAAAATCTACAGGAAATACAAACTTATCTACCCAAACTAAAAATTCTTCCACTATCCCGTCGGGTATTATAGTTGTTTGGTCTGCCAGCTGCAATGGTATTGGTGCAGACCTTATTTATCCAATCTCATTTTCTAGCTTCCTGTAAATAGACAAAGGCATTAGATTAATAGAGGCACCATAATCACATAAAGATTTATCAAAATTAAGAGTGCCCAACGAGCAAGGTATAGTAAAACTCCCTAGATCTTCACACTTTTGTGGGAGTTTGTTTTGCACGATTACGCTATAATTCTCTGTGATCTTGACCACTGAGGTCTTTTCTACCTTTCTCTTCTTTGTAAGGATCTCCTTTAAGAATTTGACATAAGCTAACATTTGGGAGAGCACTTATGTGAATGGAATATTTACATTGAGCCGCCTCAGTATATATAGAAATATCTCAAACTACTTGTCCAACTTTTCTCTATACAAATTTTGGGGAAAAGGTAGAGAAGGTATGCGCTTGCTCTCTTCATTAGATTCCTCCTTTCTTGAATTTTCCTTCTTCTTCTTTTTCTCAGATCTCTTTTTGCCTCTCTTCTTCTTATCAATTTCAATTTTCAGCTGCTCCCCACTCTTTTTTTCAAGCACGACCTCTTTTTGGAATGGATTGGGATCTTTCAACTCTTGCCCGCTTCTCAAGGTCACTTTATTTAGTGTTTCTTTGGGATTCCTCTCAGTATCATCTAGCAAAGTACCGTGGACTCTCTCAGAAAATACAATTGCAATTTTCCCCACTTGCTTCTCCAAGTTTTGCAAACCAGTGCCAAGTTCTTTGATAGCAACACCATGAGCATCTAGCCTCTCATCCGTCTTGACAATAAAGGACTTCATCAAATCCTTTAGCCCAAGTTGATTGGATTGTTGAGGTTGAAACTGATGTCTTTGCAGATTTTTGAAGCCTGGAGCTCCTTGTCCCTGGAATCTAGGGTTATTTTGTTGCCATGAATTTGCAGTACCCCCAGGTGAACTCCATGAAATTTGGGGTGCTTCTGACCCATTATATTGAAGTTATAATTCCCAACAACATTAACTTCCTCAGTTGAGGCCTGACACTCATGATCAGGGTGTCTTCTTCCACATATATCACAAGTTGCATGAGGCTCACTATGTATTGAGGATAAGGTCATCTTCATTTTTTCCTTGGACATGGCATCAAGCTGTACCTGCTCAAATGTGTTAGCATCAACTTGGTGAACAACAATTGATCTTCTTCTTTCAGCAATCTCAGAGGGCCACTGATTTGCATCCACAGATAACTCATCGAGAATTGTGACTATCTCCTCTGAAGTCTTTTTCATCAATAGGCCTCCAGCTGCATTACTCAATGTTCTACGTGAGGTTGGTGTCAATCCATTCTAAAAATCCTGGAGTTGCATCCAAAGTTCAATTCCTCTATGTCGACACTTTTGCACTATATCCTTAAACCCCTCCCAAGCTTCAAACACAGTTTCAGTCTCGTTCTGGAAAAAGTTATGGATTTCTCTTCTAAACATGCCCGTCTTCGCTAATGAGAAATATTTATCAAGAAATTTTTTGGTCATCTCATCCCATGTTCTAATTGATCTATTAGGCAACCTTCGAAGCTAGTGGTTTGCACCATCTTTGAGTGTGAAGGGGAATTCCCTTAAGTAGACTGCATCTTGTGATACACTGTTGTATTGAAAGGTTTTCATTATCTCCTCGAAGTCCATTAGATGATTATTTGGATCTTCGTTCATCTTTCCTTTGAAGACACATCTATTATCAAGAGTTTGGAGCAACCCTTGCTTCAACTCATAATTATTAGCTGCAACTGGAGGTGGTGTGATACTTGATAACCCTTGGTTGTAGACCGGTCTAGCATAATCTCCAAGTGGCCTCCCAGCACCGGGAGCTATATTTGTGAATTGGTCTACACCCGTAAGTTGATTTTGAACAATTCTTTAAGCCCTCTCATCTTCATAGACAAGTTGTGCATTACGAAGATCTTCCTCCTCAGCATCTCGTGCAACTTTTTCTCTTTGCTGCGCTGCCTCTCTTGCAGCTAAATCAACATTATCATCATCTCCCGCCATAATTTCTATTGTTGAGGATTTCCGAACCTTCTCTATATTTTCGGGAAGATTTCTTTCCTTCCTCAACTGTCGTAGATGTTTCTCGATCTCTGGTTTATATGGTAGCAATTCATTCTCAAAAGATTGAGTCATGCACAAATCTAAACCTATAGCTTGCACACAGTCAAAGAACACCAAACGTAAAAAAGGAAAAATACATTAAAAAGAAAAATTCTTGCATTAGAACTACTAACTACTTCCAACACTATTGATTGTCAATCCCCAACAACGACGCCAAAATTCGACAAGCGCAAAGCACACACTTAAATATGCTTGCTAGTCGAATATAGTATAATATAATATTGTATCCACAGGGATTGGAGTTAAACAACATTATCGTAGTTTATAGCTAGATTTCTATCCAAGATGATCAACAATTTAGATTTATATGGTTAAAAACTATAATTAACTAAGAGTATACACTATTGACAAATGACAATTAACACAAGTAATGAGTTAAGGAAGATATCAATGGGAGAAAATAAGGGTTGATAGGATAGGTGAAAGACAATTGTTTGGGGTCTAACTCTAGATAATTCACTTCTAATGTTAAGTGAATCTCTCTAATTCACTCAATTATTTGTTCACACATTCAGCAGAAACTCTTTTCTCGATTAAGTTTCAATCTCACAATATGAACTAAATTAAGCTCGGTGAAGATCTGCAAAAATTCGTAATGGATTGGACTTTAGGAAAGCCTCTTTTGATTATTCTCCTAACAAGGTTAATCAATTAGTTAGCTAGCCTCTTTTGGTTATTAAGAAGAGTTAATGAATTTACTTAACAAAATGTAATGCAAAAATATCACAAGTTATGCCTCTCTCGATTACATGAACTAGTGAATACAGATGCAACAATTAAATAATCAAAAATGATTCAATACATAAAATAGATTTATTAATCCACAAACAAATATCAATACAAATCCATCAAACCCTAAAGAGAATTACTCCATAGATATGGAGTAATTCATCACAGTAAAGTTTAAGTTAAAGGAAAACATAAAACGATCCGCACTTATGTCTTGAGTGAGGATTGAATGATGAATTACATGTGCTTTCTTTTCCAACTCCTCCTTATCCTCTTTATGTCTTAGATGTGTCAAAAGTACAGAAAATACCGTTTTCCATGTATATATACATACCAAGTATGTTCAGGCCAAAGCGAAAACACCTTTTCCTATGCGGAATAGGATACTTTCTGAGTTGGACGTTCGCGACTGCGCACTTGGGAGTGTCCTCACACATATGGCCACTCACTTTGGACAGAACACTTCCTAACTTGCGTGCCAAGTGCGCGATCGTGCACCCGGGTGGCTTCTAAACTTTGCCAATTTCTAACATAAATTTACACTGCTGCGTCGCTAGTGTATATTTTCAATAGTTGATTCTTCCTTGAATTTTGATGTCCAGAAGTGATCCTCGACCCCCAAACACGATCCCAGCTTATTCCTTTAGTCTTTTACTCAGACTTCCAAGCTCCAAATAGCTCGAATTAGTTCCACAATATCTACATAATTCGTAATCACTCCTACAAGGTATGAAACACACAATACGTGCATAACACTAACAATTAAAGCTCAAACTCAATTAAAGTATAGTAAATTAGAGTGCAATAAGCGACTTAAACACGAGATTATAGTCTACCATCAACACCCCACACTTAAACCATTATTCGTCCTCGAGCAAACAAACTACACTCTATAAAGACACGACCTTTTTAAATAACTCTCATAACTCATCATACCAAGAATATATTAAATAAACTAAGCACAATAGTGTAACATCTTCACCTCAAGATTTGACTCACAAGTACCACGCATTATTTATAACCTGCTCACTTACCCTAACATAGAGGTCAAGAATTACCTTTCCTTCATGAATCAAGTTCTCTCACACAATAATAGAGATTAGTTCCACACACAATAAAAGTTAAAAACAATTAGAAACTCAAGATAGAAACAGTTCACTTACTCTCACAAACAACATTCATATGCCACAAAAGACATACCATAGGCTTGCCCGTAGTGTACTACTCTACTAATTGAGTTCATTCAGTCATGGATCAAGTGGGACTTTATAGGATGCAGGACGAGTAGGATACATTTAGATATAAGAGTGAATATACCTTCCTAAGAACTTTAATACATACAATTAGTCAATCAACCCCAAAATTATGTCAAACCATAGCTCCACCTTCACACCAATATACATTAGCTCACTAGTTATCTAAGCACAATTACATCAGAAGTTTCCACTATCAAAGAATATTTGCAAAATAATACAACTATTCTTTTTTGTATTTTTTTCTTCCAATTCAAGTGGCTCTTTGTTTTTCCAACAAGTGCACCCGTCTCTTTATTTCATTAGTTCTACTCAAAATCCAAACCAACCACCCGACACCTTGACTTTTACAAAGTTCATAACAATTTTAAGTGCTCACGAGAGGTACGAGGTTCAAATGAAAGGTCAATTCAATCAAATGGGTAAGGCTTGTAATGTGGTTACCAAAGAAATAATATTACATGCTTAAAGAGGTTAACTACGATGCATAATAATTAGGTGGATAAGGCATATAACTGTCTCAACAAAGAAATGCCCATATAACTTCCAAGACTAAATAAAACTACTATTTCGCTTTGTAAATACACAGGGCAAACACGGGAGTCCGAGTCGGACATGCGGATTAGATATCCACACCTTTTCACCAGTCCATGTACCTTTCTATGTCCGTTCGAGTACAAACATTTGTTTTAGAGGTGGAGAATGTGATGACCTGATAAGTCAGTATCACTTTTAGCCTTCATTTCTATGTTTTGAGACATCGAATAGCTTCATTTATCCTTCCTAGGTTTGCATATGCAGTCCGTGTCTTTTTTCGAAAGATTTTATGTAAAAAATTAAAGAAAATGTGAAATTTTACCTTAAAACTCATTTGAGTTGACTGCGGTCAACATTTTGTGTAAATAGACCTGGATTAGCATTTTGACTGCCCCAGTGGGTCCGTATCGTGATTTAGAACTTGGGCGGCTGTACAGAATCGAATTTGGAAGTCTCTAACTCGATTAAAAATACTTTGCTGAAAACTAGTTAATTGAAGGCTAAATGAATTCCTAAGTTTGATCGTAGGTCGACTTTGTTGCTATTGGGTTTGGATTTCAGTTCCAAAACTTGGTATTGGTTCATTTTCTTATTTATGACTTATATGCAAAATTTGGTGGAAAACAGAATTGATTTGACGTGATTCGGACGTTCGGTCGGTTACACTTATGTGTATGATTGGTTTTGAGCCTGAGGGATCAAATAGGTTACAGAGTGATTTTTGAACTTAGAAAGTTACTAGTGTGACCTGATGTGTAAGTCTGGCAATTTCGAGACCAGGGGTCGCAATTGCGGCATAAGGCCAAGTCTATCATGATTGCAATTGCGAACAATTTGTTCGCAATTGTGAATAGGGCATGGGAACATCAGAGATCGCAATGACGATCAATTGATTGCATTTGCGAAGTTCTAGTTTTGACAATTGCAAATAATTCATCGCAATTGCGATTAACGAAGAGATGGGAGTGTCTTCGCATTTGTGCAAGTCGCATTTAGGATGTCTGTGCCATGACAAAAAACAGAGAACAAGGGATTTAGTTCATTTTTCACAAACTCCCAAACCTAAACACCCTAGAGGCAATTTTTCCAAGAGATTTTCTTCCTAAATTCATTAGCAAGTGATTTTAATCTATTATTTTTTCAATTACCATTACTTTACAAGTGTCCTCAACATTAAATCTAGGATTTTCATGGTAGAAATTAGGGATTTGGGTAAAATTAGGGATTTATGTAAATTTGGGATTTAGGCCTCGAATTGAGGTTATATTTCAAAATAAATAACATAATCAGGCTCGAGGGTGAATGGGTAATTGATTTTTGGTCCGAATGTTGCTTTCATATTCTTTTATCATGGAAAATTTTGTGAAGTGAGCTGTTGGGTTGATTACAATTATTGAATCGATTTATGGATCAGGTTGCATGCTGCAACATTTGTGATATGGTGAAATAATGGTAGATTTTGATATTGGTACGGTGGGATCGGGTTGCACACCACAACATATTCTATATTTGATTATGATATTGTTATGGTGGAGTAAGGGAGGATTTTTGATATTTATACGATGGGATCGGGTTGCACGCCGCAACGGATTTCATATGTAATTTTGATATTGATATGGTGAAATAAGGGAGGGTTATATTTGTATGGTGGGATTGGTTTTCGTGCCGCAATGGATTGTGTCTTTTGTACTTATTGTTGTATTATGTTAGTTTTTTCAATATTTTTATATGATATTTTGAGGGATCATATTTCTGGATTCATTGGCTTCGAGGATTGAGTTTGTTTTTTATTAGTTTTACTGCTTTGCCGTCATTTGCTGTTTTTCTTTCCTATTATTATTTTTATACAGCGTACATGTTATTTAAGTGACCCACCTTACCCTTTTAACTACTTCGTTGAGGTTAGACTCAGTACTTATAGAGTACATGGGGTTGGTTGTATTCATACTACACTCTGCACTTCTTGTGCAGAATTCGGAGTCGGTCCTAATGGCGGTCAGTAGATTGCTCAGATGGATCGCTTGAAGGAGTCTTGAGGTACAGCTGCACCACGTTCGTATCCCTGAAGTCCCCTTCTACATTACTCTAGTTGTTTATTTCATTTCAGACATTTATGCTTTCATTCAGGCTTTTATTTGTAGTACTCTAGTCGCTTGTGCACTTGTGACACCAATTTTCGGATTGTATCTAGAAGTCGCAGTTATTATGCTTACTCATTCTATTTCAGTTAATTCAGTTTTTTGGTTATCATTTAATTTGAATTGTTAAAAATGGTTAAAACAATCTCTTACTTGGCCTTCCTAGCAAGTGAAATGTTAGGCGCCATCACGTCGTAACACACGTGCTCTCTTCGCTGATCGATTTGATTATTTTCTGATAAGTTATGATCTTTTTGGACTGTTGACCAATATGTATTGTTAATGAATCTCATCTCCCATAACTCAACTAGATAAACAATTTTCTATGATAATTTATAAGTTATGTTGAACCCTTGTCACCAGATAAACTAAAACCATTTCGTAATTCTATGTATGATCTGCCTTTGTCGGTTAAATAACAGTTGTGCTACCATGTTTAATTAGTTTATTTGAGCTATGCCTTTAGACCTTGCCTAATGTCCTGTTAAGAGCTATGTTGATCCTTATTTGTAATGTTATATCATGTTGTTGATTAAATACAAATGATCTTCATGTTATACCCTTGACCTGTTTGCTTTGATTGAACAATTTGTTGAAACCATGCTTGTTGTACACACTTAAGGACTCATACAAATGTGTCATTATAATTTGAACTCATGTAATGAATTCATTAGCATAGTCATCATGCTATCTGCTCATTTGGTCTGGTAACCATGAAGTTCTATGGAAACCTTACTGTATGCTGCTTAAATAGCTCTTATTGACCTCCCTGCTTGTGTTCATTACACTTCTGCTTGTCTGGTGATGCTCATGAACCTTTTACCTGCTCTTCATTTGAGAAAGGCTCATGCCTAAACTACTGTATTCTTCATTTGAAAACGGCTGTATAGAAGAAGAAAGTTGTACCATGCCTTAATCATTTAACAACTTGAGTGACATAGAAATCTGAAAGGGAAGTAGTTTGAGAACCTGATAGACTAGATGTCCTGCTATTAAGTTTGAACTAGATTAAAACTGATCTTCCTACCTATATTGATATCTCTGCTGGTGTTGTTGCCTTTAGGGAACCTGAACAAGGGTGTTGGTATAGGTGTTTAGTAAAGTGAGGCCTTAACCATATATGTTTACTTCTAACTATTCTAAAGATCACTACAATGATTGTTGAAATATTGCAAACCCGGTTGAGGATTCTAAAATGTTTGACCCATAGTAGAACTAGCAGGTGAGGATAGTTCTTAATAGAATGTATACCTATCCCAATATATGATATATTTTCTAGTGGTCTTTTATTCCGCTAAGTCATACGAGTAACCACATTTTTCTAAAAGACAAAACATTCAAATCTCCTTTCCAAAACATAAAAGTCATTCACATGTTTTTCTCAATTTTTGCAGCTATAAACATTTCAAAGAATCTTTCATAAGTCATTTAACTTATAAAACTATAACTCCTTTTTCAAAGTACATTCACAACCCTCTTTTCAAAGTAGTAGATTTTAACAAGACCTAGAATATGCTATAGACTTTAAGCACCAGACTAAGCAGAATATAGACTATTACTTCCCCGAATCTAGGCTAAGCTTAAGGAGCTATCTCAGGTAGAGTTTAAGGGATTCCTTACACATTCTACTTAGAATAACTAGGAACCTTACCCAAATCTCATCGGTTAGTAGACCATTAGGATAATAATAATATATTAAACACATAGGTACCCTAATATACCTTAAAATATTAGGTGATGACTCTCTTTTATAATCATCAAAAGAATCACTAGTTGAATATTATTTCGACTTGTGCAAATAGGGTACAACAACATAGAAACTCTGTTGGGGATGCTACACTTAGATTCTAACCTTAGTAGACTTAGTCTAGATCTGAAATTTTGGGATATTTGTTTATATTCTATTTTAACTGTGCTTAACTTTGCAAATATGTGTTTGCTTATGTTACTTATTAATATTTCTATGACCTATCTAACATGTACTTATTCACCTGTTTTTCATATTGTCACTGCTATTACAATTTTCTTTACTGCTTTATATATTGTCATCATATTTTTTCCTATCGAGTCTTGGTCGTACACAATTACACACAAATGACACGCAGGGGTTGTCTTTTACATCTCTCCGAACCTTCTTTCAAAATTCTCTAATTCATAGAATGGCTTTGTCAGGTCAATTGACATGAAGTCTCACAGTTATTTAGTCTAACTCAAAAATTGGGAAACACTATACTCTAGCAAACATAGGTCCTACTACATAAACGTTAGGTGAGATGGTCCTTGGTATTAACTCACGATTAGGAAAGCCACCTTAATGTCAACGGGTCATGCGCCCAATGACATGCCTTTGTGGAAACACTTACCAAACCTTTTCATCTCCTTATATGGAAATCAATCGCAACATCCCCAAAATTAACATATTCATTGGTGCACCGCACAAGCTAAAGTAGTGGTGGAGAAACATTTGACTGGAGCATGGAGATGAGATCATAACACATCTAGGAGCATTGACCGCCTTGATGAACATCCGAGCCAACAAAGTCCTTACGAGGGTGCTAATAGAGTTTTGGTACTCGACCAATGTGATTTTCAAGTTTGTTGATTGTCAATTGACACCAACACTAGAGGAAATCACTAGCTTCATGGAGTTACCATTTGATGGGAAAAAATCAATACTGCCAGTTTTGATGCCCGACCACAGGTTCCTTCATGCTTTAGTTCTGACAAACTATAGAAATTTAAGAAATGTTGAAGATGGATGGGTGAGCTTGGACCAGCTGTTCGACAGATTCATACACTGGGAAAGTTACAAGTGGCAACTTGAAGAATTTAAATGCGATCAAGTAGCATGGGTGAGTCTCCAACCCCTAAAATTTTCTCTGGCACTGTTGGGATTACTGGTATCCTCAAAAATAAAAGGACGAATCAACATCAACCTGCTTCCCCTGGTCTTGGCAACCTTTTAAGTGAATCTGCAAGTCACCCTTATTCCCATGATATTGGTAGACATTTCGAGCACTAAAAACATGTCCAGATACGGGCCAATGAACATTTCTTTTAGAGGGAGGTAACCATTGACTATTTTGTAGGCATCAACAGCATGATCGGGATCCATAACGAAAGGATGAGACACATGGTTACACCGCACGGGCAACAAGAGTGGAGAGAGCATCTGAGTGGAGAATTTGTGAACTGGAAGCTTGATGCGAGACTAAATTGCATAGTTTAACATGTGATATACCTTACATTTTATGCGCATTAATGATAAAATTACACTTGTTATGTGCTTAATGGAGTTTATTTTATGTGTAGGTGAA
>ML438836.1:0-25996 GCA_005239525.1 Nicotiana knightiana
AGGCCCACCTATGCGATCGCACAGTGCAACAATCTCACCCCCACACACACTGCTATACGATCACAACTATACCTATGCGATCGCATAGTGTAACACATCAGACACCAGAAAAATACCCTCACACCAGATTTTTCCTAGTTTTAGCACTCCGACACCTATCTGGAACTCATCCGGTCCGTCGGGGCTCAAAACCAAATACACACACAACCTCATAAACATCCTACGGACTTATTCAAGTAATCAAAACACCAAAATAACATCATAAACATCGAATTAAGCCTCAAAATCAATGAAATTCCTTTAAACATCAGAAACATCTAATTTTTCCATTTTTAGTCTGAATTACCTCAAACTGAGTCCGTTTCTTACCAAATTTCACAGAGAATACATATAAAACATATTGAACATGTTCCGGTCTCCAGAACCAAGATACGGGCCCGATACCACTGCTTTCACATAACATTTCATTTTCAAAAACCTTTATATTTTTCAGAAAACAACTTTCTTTAAAAATTCATTTCTCGGACTTAGGGCCTCGGAATTTGATTCCGGGCATACGACCAAGTCCCATATTTTTCTACGGACCCTCCGGGACCATCAAATCACGGGCCCGGGTCCGTTTACCAAAAATATTGACCGAAGTCAACTATATTCAAATTTCTAATACAAAATTATCATTTTTATCAGTTTTTCAGATAAAGGCTTCCCGGCTACACGTCCGGACTGCGCATGCAAATCAAGGTGAGATATAAGGAGGTTTTCACGACCTCGAAATATAGAATTAGCTAGAAATATGCGGGATGACCTTTTGGGTCATCACAATCTCCACCTCTAAAACAACCGTTCGTCCTCGAACGGACATAGAAAGGTACCTGAATCGGGGAAAAAATGGGGATATCGGCTCCGCATATCGGACTCAGACTCCCAGGTAGCTGCCTCAATAGGCTGACCTCTCCACTGAACACGAACCGAAGGATAACTCTTCGATCTCAACTGAGGAACCTGCTGAGCTAATATGGCTACCGGCTCCTCCTCATAAGTAAAATCCTTGTCCAATTGGACACCAGTGAAATTAAGTACATGAGAGGGATCGGCAATATACCTCCGAAGCATAGATACATGAAACACCGGGTGTACGGATGATATACTAGGTGGCAAAGCAAGTTTGTAGGCCACCTCTCCTACCTTGTCCAGAATCTCAAATGAGCCAATGAACCTAGGGCTCAACTTTCCCTTCTTTCCGAACCTCATCACGCCCTTCATGGGCGACACCCGAAGAAATACCCAGTCTCCAATCATAAATGTCAAATCACGAACTCTGTGGTCCGCATAACTCTTCTGCCTGGACTAAGTTGTACGAAGTCTATCCTGAATAATCTTGACTTTATCTAAGGCATCCGGACTAACTCTGAACCCAACAATCTGGCCTCTCCCCGCTCGAACCACCCAACTGGCAACCGACACCACCTACCATACAACGCTTCATACGGAGCCATCTGAATGCTTGACTGATAGATGTTGGTGTAGGCAAACTCAGCTAAAGGCAAGAACTGGTCACATGAACCTCCAAAATCAATGATACATGCTCGCAACATATCCTCCAAAATCTTAATAGTACGCTCGGACTGGTTCGTCGGTTGAGATCGAAGAGTTATCCTTCGGTTCGTGTTCAGTGAAGAGGTCAGCCTATTGAAGCAGCTACCTAGGATTTCGAGTCCGATATGCGGAGCCAATATCCCCATATTTTCCCCGATTCAGGTACCTTTCTATGTCCGTTCGAGGACGAACGGTTGTTTTAGAGGTGGAGATTGTGATGACCCAAAAGGTCATCCCGTATATTTCTAGCTAATTCTATGTTTCGAGGTCGTGAAAAACTCCTTCTATCTCACCTTGATTTGCGTGCACATCCCGGCATTTAGCCAGGAAGCTTTTATGTGAAAAACTGATATAAATGATAATTTTGCATTATAAATTTGAATATAGTTGACTTCGCTCAACATTTTTGGTAAACGGACCCGGACACGTGATTTGACGGTCCCGGAGGGTCCATAGGAAAATATGGGACTTCGGTGTATGCCCAGAATCAAATTCCGAGGCCCCAAGTCCGAGAAATGAATTTTTAAAGAAAGTTGTTTTTTGAAAAATATAAAGGTTTTTAAAAATGAAATGTTATGTGAAAACTGTGGTATCGGGCCCGTATCTTGGTTTCGAAGCTTGAAACAGGTTCAATGTGTTTTATATTTTTTATCTGTGAAATTTTGTAAGAAACGGACTCAGTTTGAGGTAATTCGGACTAAAAATGGAAAAATTAGATGTTTTTGAAGTTTAAAGGAATTTCATTGATTTTGAGGCTTAATTCGATCTTTATGATGTTATTTTGGTGTTTTGATTACTTGAATAAGTCTGTAGGATATTTATGAGGTCGTGTGTGTATTTGGTTTTGAGCCCCGAGGGCTCGGGTGAGTTTCGGATAGGTGTCGGAGTGCTAAAACTAGGAAAAATCTGGTGTGAGGGTATTTTTCTGGTGTTTGATGTGTTACACTATGCGATCGCATAGGTATAGTTGCGATCGCATAGCAGTGTGTGGGGGGCTGAGATTGTTGCACTGTGAGATCGCGTAGGTCGGCCTGCGACCTCACAGGGGTATAGGTGAGCTGGGAGGAGGGGCTAGTCAGTTGCCATGTGCGATCGCGTTTGACCTTATGCGATCGCACAACGAAATAAAATGCAAAGACAAGTGCACGACCACACAACATAGTACATCACACATAGGCTTATTTAACACTTTTGATCACAATAGCTGCCCAAAATCAACTCGACATTGGCAATTAGCCTCCACAAGGTTAGGCAAGATACTTACTGGGAACCGCTGTAGTGTGCTCATACTACACTTCTACACATTTTTGTGTGCAGATCCAGGTATATATTGTAGTAGCTGTGTGGAGGATTGCCGAGGAGACTCAAGGTAACCTTCTTCTGCGTTCGCAGGCGTCGGAGTCACCTTCTTCGTATTTATTATTCACACACTATTTTATTTATTTCCAAATAGTTGTACTTAGAAGTTGTTGAAGATTCGTAGAGCTTATGACTTGTACTACCGGTTTTGGGAAAGTTTGTACGTTCTGTTGAGATTCTATGTCAAGACTGCTAGCTTTCGTTTATTTACTGTTGATATTCAGTAACTGCTAGGCTTACCTAGTCCCTAAGACTAGGTGCCATCACGATACCCAACGGAGGGAAATTGGGTCGTGACATTCCGAGATGTCCTCGATCTGAAGATGAGCCTCCTCAACAATCATCGGCTAACTGCACTTGAATCTTTGGTGCTCGCCCTCTTTCGAGCCACCAGCTCGTAGTCAGTATCTTCTGCCTCCTCTTCTTCATCTTGTATTAACCGGGCTACGACGGCAGGCAGACCGGCGATGTCATTCTTTGCCTTACGAGCCTTGCTCTCTTTAGGCTTCAGGGTATCAGAAGGCAAGATCCTACTCCTTTTTTTCTTGTCCTTAGCAGGCTTCGGGGCCTCCTCCTCCCCAGGTGGGGCGGCCTCATAACAACATTGTCTCTCTGACCTGTGTAGGGGGGAGATCAAGTAAAATGAAAAAAGAAGCATTTCACAAGAGGGGATCAAACGTGGATAAGTAAGCTTACCATCATTTTTGGCCTCCCATCAGCCCTTTAACAAGTCATGCCAACAGCGTTCAACGTATGAAGAGGTCGAGTCCAGTTTCCGAACCCAGCCTTCAAGGTCTGGGATCTCACCGGGCGCCCAAGAAATCGCTGCATCATAGGGAAGTGTGTCAATACGGAAAGACAAGAGAAATAAAACGATCAACATAAGATGATGATGGGTTTGTACTTGATCTTCATGTTCCATTCTTCGAGGATTGGCATCTTCTTGACCGGGATTGTGTCAAAAGTCCTCACTCGGACAAACCGGACCATCCATCCTCGATCTTTGTCCTTGTCTATGCTCGAGAACAACACCTTTGTGGCCTGGCGCTGAAGCCTTACTAACACGCCTCGATAGAGATGGGTTGTACAGTCTAATGAAATGATCGAGGGTGAAAGACGTCCCTTAGACCTTGCTCACAAAGAATCGGAGAAAAATAATGATGCACCAAAAAAAGGGATGGATTTTACCTAGGGTCATGAGGTATTAGCGGGAGCAGTCGATAATATCGGGATCGACGGGACCCAGCGTGAAAGGGTAAGTGTAAACACTTAAAAACCCTTTCACATGAGTGGTAATATCCTCCTCAGGGGCAGGAATCACCACATCTTTGTCTTCCCAGTGTCAATCTTTTTTCACCTGCTCGAAGTCGGCCGCAGTTATCGAGAATATGTATCTCGACATTGGCTCACATCGGCTTGGAACCGACGAGGTTTTATTGATCTTGAAATCGGAAGTGGTGTCGCACCCCCGCGATAAAGAAGCTTTTTCCTTTTGGGGAACACTCTTAGATGTTTTCTCCATTTCTATGTGAGTTCAAAAAATAAGAATATGGAGTTTGATTTAAGAAAGGTTTGGTAAAACGGGATGTAAATAATTTGCAGAATTGAGGAACTTGAAGAAAGTAGGAGAGCTTTGAAGAACAAGAAAGGATTTGAAAATAAAGTTTGAGAAGATTATGAAAGGGATCTATTTATAATATTGCAATGACGGTTCAGGGAAACCAGTGGCCGACCATCAACTGACGCTACTTAATGATTTTAAGAACTACACAGACGCGACGTTTCAGTCGCCTCCATCGCTTACGTCACGAGGGTGATGTCATAATCGGTCTAGGTGCAAAATTGAAGGCTTAGTTCGTTTCTTCTCATTAAACTCCAAGAAACAAGGGGACTATCTGTATATGGTCAAAATCGATCCTACCCGATTTTACTATTTCATCTAGATAAGGGAGTTGCGCCGAGGGGAGCCTCTTAATGAATCATATCCGAGTTCGAAGACAAGACATCGAGTCTGAAGATCGAAGTGCCTATCGAGGTTGAGAACAGAAACAATCGAGATTAAGTATGCCCGGCTTCGAATGAAATGCAATAACAGAAAGGCGAGATAACCATAACCGACCTAAAATCACAGCGGGGATCTCGGAACGGATCAAATCAAGGGCGGTTATTTGTACCAATCATGAGATTTACTTTCATGATTAGAATTGTATCATAATTAGGAATCCTCTAGTATATAAAGGGGAGTCCCCATCATTTGTAGGCACTTTGGATTCACACATTCATATAGATCAAGGCAATCTAGTATTTTCTTTCTTCTTCTCAATAATTTATTGTTCTTTAACTGCTCTTACTTCATTATTCTCGAGGGTTCATTAGCTCGAGGGCATTGTCCAAGCATCGATTTATTTTATATTCTTGTCAATTCACGACATTATCTCTAAGTTAATCAATTGGTATTAAGCTAAATCACATATCCTTAAAATCACACTACAAGTTTAATTGTTACTCAATTTTTTGGGTAAACATAAAAGATGCAACATCCAACACTCCTCCTTTCTTCTGTTGGTGCAATCTAAAAGAGTTGCTCTTCCTCAATTTTTGCCTTGGCGGTTTGTGCTTGTGGATTCTTTTGAGTGTGTATGAACTTGCATCCTTCCGCAGCAAGACTTTTTCTTTTCTTTTTTTTTGTTCTGTGCATAAATAATAGTCTCAACAATTTGTCTTGTTTGGAAGTGCATCTATGTATGCTTTGCAAGGAATTGTAAGGATATTTCTTTCATTACAACATCCCATAAATAATAGGTTTCAAGATAATGTAATTTTCACATATCAAATTTGATAGTTTTTACTGGGGAAGGTTTATGGGGCATTCAAAGATAGACTACTGCTTCTCATGATTGCAGAATAAGATTAAAAATTGATAAGGGTTAACATGGATAAGACTTAGAATCAGCATGAGTATAATGGTTTAAAATGGTTGAAATGGTTTTTACTTAGTAAACTTACAAATCCATCAAGATTAATAGAGGCTGTGATATCACGGTTGAGATTTTTTGAAAGAATGTATACCAAAATTACATTTACTCATCCTTAGAAAGTAGAATAAAGAATATGTTCACTTAATGACTAGTAACATCAATATGAAAAATCAAAGGTGAAATGGACTTGTGTGCTATAACTTTCATTTGAAATTTTCACAGCAAGACTCGTGCAAGACTGGTAAACAAAAGTATTACCACTTATCTCGTAATGAGCTTTTATATAGTGTTTGCTACAGATTCTAAATTTGGATTATATTGTTTAAGTAAATTCTAGGATGAGGAAGTGGTTAAATTCCTTGAGCTAATGGAATTTTAAAATGGAAAGTGATCTTTATAATTAAGAATACTAAGACAATTATTTCAACAAAGCTTTTTTAGATTATGGAGTAACTAGTAAATTTAATATGGTTGATGAGATCAAAAGTTAGGAGAGAAGTTCTTACTTAAGAGGTTCGAAACAGTCACGTCTGTCTAGATAGAAAAAATTCAATATATTATGTCTATTCAAGTTTCAATAAAACTTAATATCTCGTAACTTATACAGAAAATACCATCACACCCTATCATATGAGTGTTGTGTAATGTGAAGACTAACACCCCTTTTCATAATGTCCCTCTGCTTGGGACTTATGAATTTAGGCAAGATATAGAACAATCTAGTAGAGAGTATTTTTAAGATAATTATTATGTTAAATGAAACGTAACAAAGTTTGTGAATATAACTTAAACACATTAAAAGATATACTTTTGTCGACAACGTTTATGTTACCATATCATATACTAAGATCTTCATCTACACCGTCAACTAGTGGAACTTTTACTTTCTATTTTTCGTTTTATTTTCTTTGGGTACCATTTTTTTCTTCTTTTAGGTTCAAGAAGAGAAAAGACTTGAATAATATATTCACAAGTAGTCCCAAAATGCACAACATTTTAGGGTGTAGAATACGTTCACTGAGACAGTAACATCAAATTGAAAGGATTTGTGTGTTGTAGCCAGCGGCTACGGCCTACAATATTAGTTATGAGTTTCATACAAACCAGTAACTTTTACTTAGTGATGTATTTGTATTGAAGAAATTCATCAATAGCCTTCCACAACAGCCAAGCCTTCCACCGGGACAGTTGACATGCAACTACCTTCTTCTTCTGGACCATCATCTTCAATGTTAGTGCCAGCCTCATCCACTTATCCACAGACTGCGCTGTGAGTCTCCTAGACATCAGCGAGTCCCAACAACTGGATGTAGACAGCTACTTCAAAGTTGTTTGACATATCTAGTGGTGTTGCAACACAATCCTCTACCCTAGCAGCACCTCAGGTACCTCCGTCAGTGGAGGAAACATTGAAGAAGATTCTGGAAAACTAGAAGACTATCATAGATACAGTGGTGGCACACGGGAAAGCTATTGAAGATTTGGGCAAACATGTTAAGAAGATGCGGGAATCTCAGGCATCACATAAGTCAATGGAAAGATTGAGAAAATAGGTGGCCAAGCTTGCATCAGCTGGAGATATCCTTCCTAACCTTCTATTGGAGACAACACCAGCAGCCCCAGCAGTAACAACAGCACCAACAGTACCCGAGACATACCAGACAACAACCAGCCAGTTTGAGGAGCCGGACCCTTCCACCCACACCGCTGAGGAGATGCTCCAGATGTTCACCAACCCTGTTGTCCCTCAGCTAGGTGATGATGAGATATAGTTAGAGGAAATCGAGGGTGTTGCGGATGCCATTCTCCCCTCAGTTTGTATATTCATTTATCTTACTTTCAGCAGTTTATTTCATAGCTTCGTTAGTTTGTTTTTCTTAGTAGCATAAATTCTTATTTACTATAGCTTATTTTTTATATGTTAGTTTCTTTTTATGCTTAAGTGAGAAATAATGTCACGACCCGAAATTCCCACAGTCGTGACTGTGATGGCGCCTAACATCACACTTTCTAGGCAAGCCAATGTTAGAGGTTATTTAGCCATTCCTTTTCCATTATTAGTAATTATCACTAAACATGAAAAATAAATCTGTTTACATAATAGTCCTACCCAAAAATCCTGTGTCACAATTCACAAACACACTATGATGTTCTACAAACATCTGTCTAAAATAAATTATAATTGCTTTGGAAATAAAGAAAACAGTAATATAGAGATGTAGAAGGGGACGGCATTAGGCCTACCTTGGGTCTCCAAACTGTGTAACCTGAAGCTAATCTCTCAATCAATTACTACCTGCTCCGAAATATGCACATGAAGTGCAGAGTGCAGTATCAATACAACCGACCCCATGTAATGGTAAATGCCGAGCCTAACCTCGACGAAGGAGTGATGAGGCTACGACGGGACACTCACAATATAACAACAGACACTTATAACTAAAACAAAAAAGGAAGCAAGATAATGTAAAAGCAGTAATTTGCAAAAATAAATACATAACTCAAATGTCTTATCAATATTCAGCTATAACCAAATCCTTAAGTGAAATGTAAAACTACCGAATAACTTACACAGTTAGAGAAAAATACATAAACACATAAACTGATGCGGCGCCCATCCCGATCCCACCTGACAACACAAAATCCTTCCTTATTCCTCCGTAACAATAATAATAATAGTAAATAATATATATATGTTGCGGCGCGTAACCCGATCCCACCATATATCAATATCAACATGAAAATTCACCCTTATTACACCATATCAATCCACCCTTATTCCTCCTATTGCAACGTGCAACCTGATCCCACCGTATAATAGAAACTCACCCTTATTCCTCTTCAATATATCACCCTTATTCCTCCTATTGCAGCTTGCAACCCGATTCCACCGTATCATAATAAAATTACATAGAGTGTGCAAAAGTTTCACAAAATTTACATGAGGCCCTTACCAACACATAGAATTTAGAACAAGGCAACCGGGATTCTAAGTGTTGGTAAGGGCCTCGTGTATAGATTTTTAACACCAAAACATATGAAATTCTCAAGAACACTTTAAAATTCCTATTTTCACAACCAGACGTCTGAATCACGTCAAATCAATTCCGTTTCTCACCAAATTTCATAGATAAGGCATAAATATTATTTTAGACCTGTACCGGGCTCCAGAACCAAAATACGGGCCCGATACCAACATGATCAAATATTAACCAAATTCTTAAAATTATTAGATTTTCAGTCTTTGAATTTTAAACAAAAATTATTATCTCGAGATAGGGATCTCGGAATTCGATTCCGGGCATATGCCCAGGTCCTATATTTCACTACGGACCCACTGGGACAGTCAAAACATGGGTCTGGGTCCATTTACTCAAAAGCATGGACACATAAAATACTAGATGAACTGTTGATAACCCCGGAGGTGACGCAAGTCTATAAGCCACCTCACCCACTCCCTCGAGAATCTCAAAAGGACCGATATATCTAAGGCTCAAATTGCCCTTCTTCCAAACCTCATGACACCTTTCATGGGTGACACCCGCAACAACACTTTCTCCCCGACTGTGAATACCACATAACGAACTCTACGATTGACATAACTCTTTTGCCTGGACGAAGCTGTGCGAAGTAGATACTATATAATCTTGACCTTGTCCAAGGCCTCCTGTACTAAGTCAGTACCCAATAACCGAGCCTCCCCCATCTCAAACTACCTAAGTGGTGATCTGCACCGTCTTCTATATATTGCCTCATAGGGAAAAAGGGAGCCATCCGATTGCTCGACTAGTAGTTGGTGTTGTAGGCGAACTCTGTAAGGGGAAAGAACTGATCCCACTATCCTCCGAAGTATATAACACAAGTGAGGAGCATGTCCTCCATGATCTGAATAGTACGCTTGGACTGGCTGTCCGTCTGAGGATGAAATGATGTGCTCAGCTCAACTCGCGTACCCAACTCACGCTGTATTGCCCTCCAGAAGTGCGAGGTAAATTGCGTACCTTGATCAAAAATTATAGACACGAGCACACCGTGAAGACGGACGATCTACCGAATATAAATCTCAGCGAACCGATCCGAAGAATAGGTAACTGCCACAGGAATGAAGTGTGCTGACTTAGTCAGCCTATCCATAATAACCTTAATGGCGTCGAACTTCCTCTAAGTCTATGGGAGTCGAACAAGAAAGTCCATAGTGATACGCTCCCACTTCCACTCAGGAATCTCCATTTGCTGAAGCAAACTACCAGTTCTCTGATGCTCATACTTCAATTGCTGACAATTCAGGCACCAAGTCCTGGTACATCTTGGCAGCGTGTGGGTGAATAGAATAACGAGAACTGTGGGCCTCCTCAAGGATCAACTCACGATGCCCATCAATGTTAGGCACACACACGCGACCCTTCATCCTCAGAACCCCGTCATCATCAACAAAAACCGGTTTGGCATCGTCGTGCTGTACTTTGTCCCTAAGGATCAACAAATGCAGATCATTATACTGCCGATCTATGATGCGCGCAAATAAAGAAGACCGAGAAACTGTACAAGCTAGAACACGGCTGGGCTTAGAAACATCCAACCTCATGAACTGATTGGCCCAAGCCTGAACATCCAATGCAAGTGGTCTCTCACCAACTATAATATATGCAAGGCTACCCATACTAGCTGACTTTCCACTCAAAGCATCGGCCACCACATTGGCCTTCCCAGGATGATAAAATATGGTGATATCATAATATTTCAATAGCTCCAACTGCCTTTTCTGCCTCAAATTGAGCTCCTTCTACTTGACCAAATACTGCAAGCTCCAATGATCCATGAATACCTCACATGGCAGTCCGTAAAGATAGTGCCTCCAAATCTTCAGCGCGTGAATAATGGCTGCCAGTTCTAGATCATGAACGAGGTAATTCTTCCCGTGAACCTTCAGCTGCCTTGAAGCATATGCAATAACCTTGCCACCCTGCATTAATATCTCACCTAGACCAATACGAGATGCATCACAATACACTATATAAGATCCTGAACCTGAGAGTAATACCAATACCGGTGCCATAGTCAAAACTGTCTTGAGCCTCTGAAAGCTCGCCTCACACTCTTCTGACCATCTGAACGGGGCACCCTTATGGGTTAACCTGGTTAATGGGGCTGCAATAGATGAAAACCCCTCCACAAATCGATAGTAATAACCCGCCAAACCCAAGAAGCTCCTGATCTCCGTGGCTGAAGTGGGTCTAGGCCAGTTCTTGACTGCATCAATCTTCTGAGGATCTATCTGAATGCCCTTTGTTGATACAATGTGGTCGAAGAAAGCGAATGAATCCAACCAAAACTCGCCCTTTGAAAATTTTTTATACAACTAGCTATCTCTCAGAGTCTAGAGCACTATCCTAAAGTTCTGCTCATGCTACTCCTGATTGCGGGAGTATATTAAGATGTCATCTATAAACACAATCACAAAGGAATATCAATAAGTCTTGAACACTCGGTTCATCAAATCCATAAATGTTGCGGGGCCATTGGTCAACCCAAAGGACATCACCAGAAACTCATAGTGCCCATATCACGTCCGAAGAGCTGTCTTAGGGACATCGGTTGCCCTAATCCTCAACTGATGGTAGCCAGATCTCAAATCAATCTTCGAAAACACCTTGGCACCCTGAAGCTGTATAAATCATCAATCCTCGGCAACGGATACTTGTTCTTGATGGTGACTTTGTTCAACTGCCGATAATCTATACACATCCTCATAGACCCATCCTTCTTCTTCTTCACAAACAAAACTGGTGCACCATAGGGCGAGGTACTAGGTCTAATGAAGCCTTTATCGAGCTAATCCTTCAACTGTTCCTTCAATTCTTTCAACTCTGGTGGGGCCATTTGGTGTGGCGGGATGGAAATGAGTTGAGTGCCCGGAGCCAAATCAATACAGAAATCAATATCCTTGTTGGGTGGCATCCCCGACAGGTCTGCAAAAAATACCTCTGGAAACTCACGAACAACATGCACAGAATCCATAGAAGGAACCACTGCACTAGAATCACGAACATAAGCCAAATAGGCCAAACACCCCTTCTCGACCATATGCCGAGCCTTCATATAAGAGATAACCCTGATGGTAGAATGGCCAGGAGTCCCTCTCCACTCTAATCGAGGCAACCCCGGCAAGGCTAATATCACTGTCTTGGCGTGACAGTCCAATATAACATGATAGGGGACAACCAATCCATCCCTAAAATGACATCAAAATCAACCATATCAAGAAGTAGAAGATCTACGCTGGTCTCGAGACCCCCAATAATAACCACACACGAGCGATAGACACGATCTAAAATAATAAAATCCCCCACAGGCGTGGACACATAAACATGGGCACTCAAGGAGTCACGGGGCACAACCAATATGAAGCAAAATAAGATGACTTATAGGAAAGACCCTGGATCAAATAGAACTGAAGCATCTCTACTGCAAACTGAAACAGTACCTGTAATAATAGTATTTGATGACTCAGCCTCAGGTCTGGCTGGAAAAGCATAGCATTAGGGCTGGGCCCCACCACTCTAAATCATATCCCGGGATGACCTCTAGCTAGAGGGCCTCCACCTCTAACGACCCAACCTCCACCTCTAACAGTCTGGCCCCTACCTCTAGCTACCTGACCCCTGCCTCTGGTTGGCTGAGCAGGAGGTGCAACAACTGGTGCCAGAACCATGGCACGAGAACCTTGATGTTGTGGGTGAACACCCAATAATCTTGGGCAGGTCCTCGAGATATGCCCATAATAACCCCACTCAAAACATCCATCCTGATACTATGGTTGTGGAAATTGAGACTGACCCTGACGAGCCAGCTGACCACGATAATAACACTGAAGAGGAGGTGCTCTGATAGGAGCTGGTGGTGCACTATAGGCTGGCTGCCCAGAAGGAGGTGTATAAGAACCACGACTCCCTGAAGCACTATGGGACGCCTGAAGCACTAAATGGAATGGCCTAGGATAACGGCCTTTACCAAAGTACCCCTGCCTCCATATGAGGCGCTGTTGAACCCATCGGAATGACGAGGTCTCTTATCTGACCCATGACCTCCCTATCCAAGAACCATATCGACTGGTCTGACGATATTGGCCGCATCCTGGAAAGAAATCTCGCTCCCAGTCTTCTTAGCCATATGCAATCTAATAGGCTAAGCAAGTCCCTCAATAAACGTCCTCACCCTCTCCCTCTCCGTGGGAAGCAAAAGAATAGCATGACGGGCCAGATCCAAAAAATGAGTCTCATACTGAGTAACAGTCATGTTGCCCTGCTGGAGACGCTAGAACTGACTGCGGCGCTCATCTCTCAAGGTGATAGGCAGAAACTTCTCTAAGAAGAGATGTGAGAATTGGTCAAGTAAGGGAAAGCGACCCAGCTGGTCTGGTCAACGAATAATCCCTCCACTATTTCTTGGCGGAACCAGTCATCTGAAAAGCTGCAAAGTCAACCCTGTTGGTCTCCAATATACCCATGTTCTGAAAAACCTCGTGATAGCTGGCAAGATACTCCTGTGGATCCTCTGAAGTAGCACCAGTGAAATGAACTGGAAAGAGCTTGGTAAACGTATCCAATATCCACAAGGCCTCAGAGGACATAGCTAACCCATCACCGGACTATGCCGCAGCAATCGACTGAACTACTTTGACTGGATGAGCTGTTGCAGTCTAGAACTAGGTTGCCATCTGCTTCGGAGTGTGAGTAGTAGGAGTCTGATCTCCTCCTCCAGCCTGAGAGACGGCTGGTGCCATGAGGAATGCGCCAGTCTAGGCCACACTCTCCATAAGGCCCACCAATCAGACCAAAGCATCCTAAATCACTGGGGTAGCAATAAAACCCTCTAGGACCTGGGTTGGCCAGGCAAGAATGCTCTGAGCTGGAGCCTCCTTATCGAACTCTACCTGAGGCTCCATAGTTGTGGCTGCTGCTCCGGCTCTAGGCTGAGCCCTGCTCCCACCTCGGCCTCTGGCACGGCCTCGACCTATGCCCCTCGTAGGAGCTGTTGCTGGAGGCTCTAGCTGCTGCTCAACTGAAGAAGCAGTACGAGTTCTCGCCATCTGCAAAAGAACAAGAGTATAAGAGTTCAATTAGCATTGAGAGAACTAAATCACACGACAGAGAAGAATAGAGGTGGTATTGTTCCTAAACTCGGTAGTCACTAGGAAATAAATACAAGCGTCTCCGTACCGATCCCCCAGACTCTACTAAGCTTGTCCGTGAATTGTGAGACCTAGGCAACCTAGTGCTCTGATACCAACTTGTCACGACCCAAAATTCCCACCGTCGGGACCGTGATGGCGCCTAACATCACACTTGCCAAGCAAGCCAACGTTAGATGTTATTTAGCCATTCATTTTCTATTTTTAGTAATTATCAGTAAACAGACAAAATAAAATGAAATAGATGTAAAGATGTATAGACATCGGTTCCGTTTACATAATACTCCTACCTAGAAATTCGGTGTCACAATTCACAAACACACTATGGTTTTCTACAACTATCTGTCTGAAAGAAATTGCAATTGTTTTGGAAATAAAGAAAACAATAATATAGAAATGTAGAACGGGACACCAGTAGGACTATCTTGGGTCTCCAAACTGTGTAACCTGAAGCCAATCTCTCAATCAGCCACTACCTGCTCTGAAATCTGCACAGGAAGTGCAAAGTGAAGTATCAATACAACCGACCCCATGTACTGGTAAGTGCCAAGTCTAATCTCGACGAACGAGTGACGAGGCTACAGTGGGACGCTCACAATATAACAACAGACAATTATAACTAAAATAGAAAAGGAAGTAGGATAAAGTAAAAGTAGTAATTTGCAGAAATAAATACATTACTCAAATGTCATTTCGGTATTCAGCTATAACCAAATCCTTAACTGAAATGTAAAACTACCGAATAACTTACATAGTCAGAGAAAAATACATAAGCACATAAACTGATGCGGTGCGCATCTCGATCCCACCAGACAACACAAAAGCCTCCTTTATTCCTCTGTAACAATAACAATAATAGTAAGTAATATATATATGTTGTGGCATGCAACCCGATCCCACCATATATCAATACAATATGAAATTCACCTTCATTACATCATGTCAATCCACCCTTATTCCTCCTGTTGTGGCGTGTAACCTGATCCCACCGTATAATAGTGATTAACCCTTATTCCTCCTCAATATATCACCCGTATTTCTCCTGTGTCAGCTTGCAACCCGATCCCACCGTATCATAATAAAATTACACAGAGTGTGCAAAAGTTTCACAAAATTTACCTGAGGCCCTTACCAATACTTAGAACTAAGAACAAGGTAACAGGGAGCCGTATAATCAATAAAACTCTATACAATTAATACTATTCAGCGAGACCAAACCAGGATATCATAATAGTGCAGATGATAACACCTTAAGCAAATAACGGGAAAAATAATTCTACAGGATAACAAATATCTTCAACAAGGGGAGCACAATATCTAACAGGTAACAATTAGGCATAGAATCACAAGTTGACATGTAACAATTAAAGTAGGGAAGAAACAATATAAAGAGAATGGAAAGAAAACAGGTAAAATAGGTAAATTGGCGGTGTATAGGTACTCGTCACCTCACGTATACGCCGTTTACATGATTTATCACATAGAAAATAATGCAAAGGTTCCTAAACCCTCAAGTGAAGGTTAGACACAACACTTACCTCGATCCACAGGCCACTCACTTCTCAGTGACCGGTTTTCCTCTAGGTTCCACCTCCAACCCACTCGTATCTAGCCATAATTAACTTATTAACATAAAATATTGCTAAAGAAATCGATTTCAATACATAAATTTAGGTCTCCCAACATTTCCCCTAAAAAATCAAAAATCTACCCCGGGTCTGCTTGGTCAAAACTCGAGGTTCGAACCAAAACCCATTTACCCATTCACCCTCGATCCCGAATATATAATTAGTTTTGCAATCCGACCACAATCGAGGTCTAAATCCCTAATTTGCAACCCCCCCCCCCCCCCCCCATTTCTTCCAAAATCCCTAATTTCTACCATGAACACCCTAGATTTTGGTTGAAATTTTATGAAATAAAATGGGAAAATGAAGGAAAATGATTTGGAATCACTTATCAATAATTTGGGGAAGAAATTGTCTTTTGAAAATTGCCCATAGGTCTTCTATCTTTTGAAAATGTGAAGAAATGGTTTGAGTCCTGATATAAATGAACTCACTGCCCAGCGACTTACGTACATGTGGTACATTAATCGCACCTGCGGATCCGCTTCTGTAGACCAGGTGTCTGCTTCTGCGGAAAAGGCTGATCACTAGGTTCACTTCTACAGTCCCACTCCTGCGGAGAAAATCCCGCATCTGCGGAAACTGACCTCCCAGCTTTGGGTTGTACCTTCGAGCTCGCACCTGCGACCGAAGGCTCGCAGGTGCGGGCACACTAGATCTGGTGCACCAGCAGCCCTATTGAATTTTAAAATCAACTTACGCATCACCCAAATGGCACCCGAGCCATCGGGGCTCCAAACCAAACATGCACATAAGTCTAAAAATATCATACTAACCCACTCGCACAATCAAATCGCCAAAATAACGCATAGAACTACAAATTTAACACCAAAACTTATAAAATTCTCTACAACACTTTAAAATTCCTATTTTTCACAACCGGACATCCGAATTACATCAAATCAGTTTTGTTTCTCACCATTTCACAGATAAGGCAGAAATATTATTTTGGACATATACGGGGCTCCGGAACCAAAATACGGGCCCGATACCAACAAGATCAAACATTAACCAAATTCTTAAAATCTTTAGATTTTCAGTCTTTCAATTTTCAAGAAAAAATTCATATCTCGAGCTAGGGACCTCGGAATTTGATTCCGAGAATACGTTCAGGTTCCATATTTCACTACGGACCCACCGGGACCGTCAAAATACAGGTCTGGGTCCCTTTACTGAAAATGTTGACCGAAGTCAACTAAAATCAACTTTTAAAAAGGCTAAAAATTATTATTTTCATCATTTCTAACATAAAATCTTTCTGGAATCACGTGTGGACTACGCACGTAAATCGAAGAGGGTAGAAATGAGATTATTAAGGCTAAAAGAGCAGAATCGAGTTCTAAAACATAATATGACCTTTTGGGTCATCACAAATAAGCCATTGGTTTTCTTAATGCCATGGTTCTTTCCCAAGGTGGGTTTTGTGTGAACCGGGTGGCTCTTCCTAATGATGGATGGCGTCACAACCTTCTTAAGGGAGTGGGTTAGTTTTTTGTTTTATGTTTAGGTAAAAACAGTAGTAATGAATAAAAGGGTCTCAAGCATGCTTCACTTAGTACCAACACATTTACCTACGACCTTATGGTTAAAAACAAGTTGTTGATAGAAAATAGCTCTAGTTGTGACCTTTTAACTCTTGTGTTGACTTAAACAGTCATCGAGTGGTTCAGTCAAGCCATTTGTGATTCTCAATCTTAACTAGGTTTGTTATGGGCCCTCGACTCCGTTCTCTCTAGCAATCCAACAAGGTGAGGGGTGAGACATTTAGTTGCAAGTTCAACTACCCGTGCTAATAGTTGCAAGTCCAAGTCCAACATGACCTGATGACTTTCCAACATAGGGTCCCACTCCCTAGTTGATGCCATCATAACTTGATGTCTTTCCAATATAGGGTCCCACTCCCTAGTTGATGCCAGCATAACCTAGTGACTTTTCCAACAAAGGGTCCCACTCCCTAGTTGATGGCATCATAACCTGATGACTTTTCCAACATAGGGTCCCGCTCCCTAGTTGATGGCAGCATAACCTAATGACCTTTCCAAATAGGGTACCGCTCCCTAGTTGATGCCAGTATAACCTGATGACTTTTCAGACATAGGGTTCCGCTCCCTAGTTGATGCCAGCATAACCTGATGAATTTCCAACATAAGGTCCCGCTCCCTAGTTGATGCCAACATAACCTGATGACTTTTCCAACATAGGGTCCCGCTCCCTAGTTGATGCCAACATAACCTGATGTCTTTCCAACATAGGGTCCCATTACCTAGTTGATTCCAGCCTAACCTGATGGCTTTTTTCAACATAGGGTCTCCACTCCCTACTTGATGCCAACATAGGGTCCCACTCCCTAGTTGATACCAGCATAAACTGGTGGTTTTCCCAACATAGGATCTCCAATCCCTAGTTGCTTTTACTTTTAGACATAGGGTCTCCACTCCCTAGTCTACATTTACTCCGGGTACACCACGTAAGACTGACCATCTCATTAAAAATTATCCTCAGTAGGAAGTAGAATAGAAAAAAGAGAGATTTGAGAGAAGGAACAAAAAGAAGGAACATGTTCAACCCAAGAAAACCACAACAAAGGCTATGGTTGTCTTGGGGGGAAAGTTCAGATGAAGAATCAGAAGATGGGGAGACTAAAGATCAGGCGCTCATGGCAATTGGAGAATCGGACAAGGAATCACATGAAGAAACAGAGGTAAGTATCTCCCATCTTAAAAACAAAGTAAAGTTCCTATCTAAGGTAAAACTCTCTAAGTTGCTACTTGATTTCATAGATGATTCTGAGGAAACAACCAAAGAGAAGGATCAACTATCTAAAGAATGTGCAACACTGAAAGCGAAGTGCATGAACCTGGAAATCAGAGTCAGTGAATCTGAAAAGAAAAACACTGACTTGTTGAACCAGGTTCATCCACTTGAAACTGAGATTCTAGAACTAAAATCTGAAAACTTAAAGCTAAAGCTAGGATCCAGTAAAAAGTTTGTTGATTATTCTCATATCATGTTAGAAGAAAACATGGGAAAACTAACAGATAAGATGTATGCCAAGGATGAACAGATAAGAACGCTTAATGAAGAACTTGGCAAAGTCAAACATGTATTAGATCGAACCTGTAAATGGAATAAATCCTCTGACACCCTGATATGGCTTCAAGAAAATAATAGTAGCAACAGGAGAGGGATTGTCTTTGGAAGTCAATTGCCCAAGGGGGATCCCAAAAACAAGTATCTCACTCTTGCTGTGAATAAAATCTGCACCCATTGTGGTAAAACTGGGCACTACAAATATGAGTGACTGCAAAAGAGCAGGCCAGTCAAAGAAATGAGAGGTTTGTAAAAGGGAAAAACTGGCTACCAAATTGGGCCAGGAAAAATTTGATTCATCCATTCTCTCATAGAAAAGGACCCAAACTAGTTTGGGTTCTTAAGACTAACCTCTGATTCTTTTTGTAGGTTCAAGTGAGAGGAGGCAGCCAGATTTGGTGTTTGGATAGTGGCTGCTCAAAGCATATGACTGGGAACATGGAACAATTCCTTTCACTTGAAAATCTCAAAGGAGAAAATGTCTCCTTTGGAAACGGAAAGAAAGGTGAAATAACCGGGGTTAGTAAGGTAGGTAAGGCTGACACACGATCCATTTAACATGTGTCTCTAATAGATGGCTTGAAATATAGCCTGATCAGTGTATCACAACTGTGTGACAGAGGTAACCTGGTTGCTTTTACTTCCACAAAATGTTTTGTGATTAACCTGCTTACTGACAAGATTGTTTTGCAGGGAAAAAGAATGAATAACATCTATGTCATAGACTTGTCCACACTGTCTGAAAATGAACTCACTTGCCTAAGTGTGTTGGACAGTGATCCCCTCCTGTGGCACAAACGACTTGGTCATGCGAGTCTAACTCAGCTTAACAAACTAGTCTCTAAGGACTTAGTGGTAGGACTTCCTAACATTAAGTTCAAGGAGGACAAAGTTTGTGAGGCATGTGCCAGGGGGAAGCAGGTAAGGTCCTCTTTCAAAAGTAAGAAAATAGTCAGTACCACCAGGACGTTGGAACTGGTTCATATGGATCTATGTGGTCCTATGAGAACTCTGAGTAGAGGTGGTAAGAGATATGTGATGGTGCTAGTTGATGATTATTCAAGGTTCACTTGGACCTTATTCCTGGCATCTAAGGATGAAGCATTTGATATGTTCACCTCATTTGTCAAGAAAACTCAAAATCAATTAGGACATCAACTAGCATCAATAAGATCTGACCATGGTACTGAATTTGAGCATGCTAAGTTTGCTGAGTTCTGTGATGAACATGGTGTTAATCATAATTTTTCTGCTCCTAGAACCCCAGAGCAAAATGAGGTTGTTGAAAGGAAAAACAGAACTCTTGAAGACATGGCAAGAACCATGCTTCTATCTAGCAAACTACCTCACAGCTTCTGGGCTGAAGCAATAAACACTGCTTATTACATAATCAATAGATGCATGACTAGACCTCTGGTAGATAAAGCTCCCTATGAATTACTTAAAGGGAAAAATCCCAACATATCCCACTTTAGGGATTTTGGATACAAGTGTTTTGTACATAATAATGGCAAGGATTCCCTAGTAAAATTATACCCCAGAGGTGATGAGGGAGTATTCTTGGGATATTCATCACATAGCAAAGCTTATAAAGTATATAATAAAAGAACTATGTGTGTAGAAGAAAGTATACATTTTGTATTTGATGAAACTAACATTCTTGCTGAGAGACAGGAACCTGAAGATGGGTATGTTATTGATGTTGAAATACCTGGAAGGAAGAAGGGTGGTAGAAAAGAAAGAATTCTTGAGAGAGAGGGAAAAGAAGATGTGAGGGGATCTGGGGAGGATGGTACCACGCTGGTTATCTGTGGTTCCATTCCTAAAACTGTTGGAGAAAACGTCACTGATTTAGGGGGAAGCAGAGTTGAGGAAGCTGCAGCAGGTCTTGCAAGTCTGAAGAAAGGAACAGATGAACCTGGTTCATCAGGGAAAGAAACATTGGCTGAAAGGCTGAAGAAACTGGGGGTCTTATAACCCCAAGTGAAGAAGGAGGTAGAAACCCAAGAAGGCAACTCACCCAGTTCCTTCAAAGAAAAGAATTTCTTTTGAAGTTACTGATGTTCCTGCTCCAAAAGTAAGAGCTGCTCGAAGCACTGTGAGTGATGAAGAAGAGAAATTAGAAAAGGCTCTAAAAGAGAGCAAGAAGAAGAGGGCAGCAAAAGGAAAATCAAAAGTTGGAGAGCCTGTTGAGGCTATTGAGATTGAAGAGACTGCGTTGGACCTGGTCCAACAGGAGGAGCAGCCTACTCCAGGTGTGGCTGAGACACCAAAACCCACAAAGGCTAAGGCTTCTTCAAAGAAGTCAGCTAGAATATCTGTCACACCAACAAGATCTGTTAAGAAGACCAGGGCCAAGCCAAAGAAAGTTAAAATTGTTGAGGATGATGATGCAGACTGGAGTGGAGAGGAGGAGAAGGAAATAGGAGAGGTTACTGACAGAGTTACCATGTTTGGAAAAAAGAACAATACTGAAGGGTAAGCTGGTGAAGGATTTAGAGGAAGCTGGAATGCAATATCTGATGGAAACTCTGGAGGTGCAAGGCTGGAAGGACCTGGTCCTTCGCATGGAAGGCAGGCTGGCAAGAGCTGAGTTGGTAGAATTTATGGGAAATGTCATTGTCAAGGAAGGTAGGGTCACCTCCATGGTCAAAGGAATTGAAGTTTCCTTTGATGTTAAAGAACTGGGTGTTATTCCGAACAAACCAACTGAGGGCTATGAGAACTACACAAGGCAGAGATGGCT
The DNA here is from genome assembly GCA_005239525.1 of Nicotiana knightiana. Taxonomy (NCBI): domain Eukaryota; kingdom Viridiplantae; phylum Streptophyta; class Magnoliopsida; order Solanales; family Solanaceae; genus Nicotiana; species Nicotiana knightiana. The sequence continues at coordinate 21,589 of ML438836.1, forward strand.
TTGTCTAGATGGGATGACCTCCGCAATCAACATCACCAGGTTCTTTAGTGATAGTGAGAAGGAGATTAAACCCAGGCCGGTTTACAAGAGTGAAATGAATCCAGAGCACACGCTACTCTTTGAGTTTGTCATCAAGTTCCTTTAGTTGACCGGCTTTCATCATCCAACTCTTTGACAGAGTGGTGAATGGAACCAAAGTACACGCAATTCCTTATGGCTTCACTCTGACAGCAGTGCTTGCATATTTTGGGGTTCCAGTAAAAAAGGATGAGATGGCTACTGCCAAAGACTATTTTGGGAAGGAAACTTTGCTTACATGTGACTACAATGTCAATGTTCCTATGGATGAACCTGGCTCATCTAGGAAGCAACCAGTCAATAGCAAAGTTAGAACTCTGGTGCAGGAAAACGAGATTAAGGATATGTAGATCCTTCGTTTGAAGTCTCATGTGATTGAGGTTGAAGCTGAACATGATGCTCTTAAGGCTGAATTAACAAAGGAGAAAGAAAAGAACGAGGGTGTTCTTCAGCAGATGTTGTCTCTCCTACAATCCAAGACCACAACCTCCTCTGCACCTTCCCATCCTTAGGCTTTCCAGAGCTTCCAAAATCCTTCTTTAGACCAGTTATCCAGTTTAAGTTATTTTTATTCTATTTTTTTTGCTCATGGTTGGTTTGTTTTTGTTTTTCTGTATGGTGTTGATTATCGTTACTAATCAATGAATTTTGCTTCTAGTTATTGACTTGTTTCAATTTCTTAGTTAGCTAACATTTATTGGCTTATTGTGTTGATTAATCATGCTTTGCACTTGCAGTTTCCTCAATGTCCATGAGTAATAATTAATAAAACTGGTAAGTATATCATTTTGCAAACTTTTCGATGATGCCAAAAGGGGGAAGATATGTGCTGAATTTCTTTTCAAAATGTTTTTTCAAAGTGATATTTATAACCTAATGAACCCATTCTCTATGATTAATGCTTAAAACCATACAAAGTGGTTGAAGTGTATACAAGATTAAGCACAGAGTTTGTCATCATCAAAAAGGGGGAATTGGTTGACCCATGTCACTGCATAGGTTTTGAAGATTGACAAATGGATGACCAGTTGAACCAGGTCCATCAGAGCACACATCTTGAACTAAATAGCTGGCACATGAATCGTATATGCTTAGGAGATATTTGTGAATATGAAATATCAATGAACCAAGAGATTGTCTCCTAATCCGAAAAGGTTGCAAACTGATGAGTTGATTGAAGTCGAATTTAGTAAGGACAATAACAAAATAAAGGAAGTTGAATTTGGTACGAATTATGTTCACCCAGGTAGAGTTGGACTAGAATGGGAAGACAAGCTCAACAACTGAATCTATAAATACTTGATGTATTTATGCTGGAATTCTACACGCACAAAAACTAAAGTGAACCAAAGTCTGAAAGCAAAGTTCCCAGAGTATTTCGCTAGCAGAATCATTGTGCGATACAAAGGCTACAGTTCAACTAGAAGAACCAGTTCCATCTGATTGTTTATTGAGTCTAGTTGATTGTAGTAGGAGTTTAATATTGTATCTTTCAGCTTTCATAGAAGCAATTGTAATAGGTATGTATTGTTCAAGTTAGAGTTAACTTGAGGTGTGTAGAAATTAGCTAGGGGCTAGTTACTACAAAGGGATTAGAGTTAGTCCTAGGATTACAAAAGATTTTATTTTGTAAGTCTGTTTGGCTCAGAGTTTTAGTGAAGAGTTTGAGCAAATCCTACTGAAGAGTAGGTCGTGATTTTTTCACCTTTTGAGCCAGGTGTTTTCCACGTAAAAATCTCTGTGTTTTTACTTTACTGCATTTTGTTATTCCACAACAGTAGTAGTTGGAACACCAAGAAGAACCAGGTTCTTCTATTGAGTCAACACTCATAAACTGGGTACCACACAAAGTAACCTATCTTCTTGTGTGGTATTGAAGTATAAAACATCACATGGAGACCCGATCTCTCACTTGAAATGATATTGTAACTAGCTGAGGGGTGCGGTTGTAAAAGATGAGTTGCTAATGGCCTATTTCAGAGAAAGCCTCACCGGAATCGCTTTTGAGTGGTATATGGACCAAGAAATTCCCCATTGGCATATGTGGGACGATTTGGCCCGAGAATTTGTCCGTTGTGTCATTTGTGACATGTGTGTAAAATTTGAGGTCATTCGGACTAGTTTTGATGTGTTTCTGCATCGATTGTAGATTTTGGAAATTTCATAAGTTCTTAGGCTTGAATCCATGTATAATTGGTGATTTTGGTGTTATGTGATGTGTTTTGGAGGTTCGACTAAGTTTGGATAAGGTATTAGGACTGGTTGGTAAGTTTGGTTGAGATTTCGAGGGCTCCGGGGATGTTTGAGATGCTCAACGGGTGATTTTTGGAACTTGGAAACAACTGAACCATTGCTGGTTCTGGTGTCTCGCACCTGCGGTGGAATTTTTGCAGGTGTGGACACGCAAGTGCGAGGAGGGGATCACAGGTGCGGGCCTTGTCAAGTCAGCCAAATATCGCAGGTGCAGTTGGGGTTCCGCAGGTGCGGAGCCGACCGCAGGTGTGGCCCCAGGCCTTTTAGTGGGTTTTCGCACCTGCGATGGATTTTCCATAGGTGCGGCTCGCATGTGCGGTCCAAGGGGGCGCAGGTGCAGAAATTGTTAGGCTGTTTATATCAAATTCGAGGGTTTGAAATTCACATCTTCTAAAAATGATTTGAAGCTCGGGTGCAGGCGATTTGGAGTGGGTTTTGAGGAAAGGCTTCACAGGTAACAATTCCTAACCTTATTTCACTTGTATATCATTAATCTATAGCAATTTCTTCCATGCAATTAATGAATTGGGGAGAAAAATCATGAAAAGGGGAAGAAGTTTCCCCAAATAGAAATCCGAGAATTTAACAAGATTTTGACGTCGGTTTTCGATGGTTCTTATTCGAATGAGTTCGTGAGTGAATGGGTGTTCTAAATTTGTAACTTTCACTCGTTTCTAAGACATGGGCCCGGGGGACTTTTTGGGCAATTTTTCCTAATTTCGCGTATTAACTTCAAACTTATTAGCTATTTTGATTCCTTAAAGTGATGTTTACATTATGCAATCGAATTGAATAGATTTGGGCTATTCAGTGTCGGATACTCGTGGCAAGAATGTGATTTCAAGTTTGGTCCGAGTGGTTGAGGTAAGTATCTTGCCTAACTTTGTGTGGGGGAACTACCCCTTAGGAGAGATTGGTTATAGATGTTACCCTTGCCGGGATAATTGGTTTCTTATTGATGACTTGAATATTGTGAATCGTTGCTATATTGGTTTTGTTTTTCCCTCGTTATATCTTTTCACTTGTGCTTGGTATTCCCTTCAGTGACTACTTCTTATGAGTGAGTTTTTACCATTCTTGTGATTCAAGTCTTTGTATTGATTATCTCGCCGCACCTTGCATTCTGTCTTTTGTTGCTTTTGCACCTGTTGTGGCAATGTGTGTGGTTCCTGTCGCATTCTGGTTGTTTTCCTCAGTTGGCTGCATTGCATATTTAAATTGGGACTACGGACGAGATTCCGGGAGCTTTTCCCCTGTACTGCGTTGCATATTTAAATTGGGACTACAGACGAGATTCCGGGAGCTTTCCCCCTGTACTGCATTGCATATATAAATTGGGACTACGGACAAGATTCCAGGATCTTTCCCCCTATACTTCATCGCATATTTAAATTGGTACTACGGACGAGATTCCGGGAGCTTTCCCCCTGTACTGCATTGCATATTTAAATTGGGACTACGAACGAGATTACGGGAGCTTTCCCCTATACTTTATCGCATATTTAAATTGGGACTACGGACGAGATTTTGGGAGCTTTCCCCCTGTATTGCATTGCATATGGGACTACGGACGAGATTCTAGGAGCTTTCCCCATGTACTGCATTGCATATTTAAATTGGGACTACAGACGAGATTCCAGGAGCTTTCCCCCTGTACTGCATGACAAATTCTGAGTTACGGACTGAGTTTCCGGTAGATTTATCCTGAGGAGATTATGATCGAAAGATTTTTATTGAAAAGTATACTTGAAAAAGTATTTGCTTTGAAAATAATTATGTCTGAAGGACTTTTTATTTCAAAGGTATATTTGAAAAGCATTTGTCTTGAAGAAAATGATATTTGGAAGTCATTTATTGGGGAAGTATATTTGGAAATCATGTATTTTGAAGGAAACTATATTTTAAAGATTTCTCTTTCCAAAATATATATATATATATATATATATATATCCGGAGAAAGTATGTTCCAAAGGAAATTCTCTATTTTTTAAATAATTATGTTCAAAGCTTTCAATATAAACTTACGATATATATATATATATATATATATATATATATATATATATATATATATGGA
>ML438836.1:34854-109026 GCA_005239525.1 Nicotiana knightiana
CTATTTCAGCTGGTTTTTAGCCTTGTGTGGTGTCCGGGAGGCACCTAGGCCCACCCGAGCCCCCGTCCAAATATACCAACAAGTCCCAAATCATAATACGGACACGCTCGAGCCTTCAGAACACCCAAAACAATGTTAAAACTCAAAATCACACCTCAAAACCCCTAGAACCAAACTTAGGAACTTTATGTTTTCTTGACGTTGCTAACAACGCGCCGAACCGACCTATACAACTCGGAATGATACCAAATTTTGCAGGCAAGTTATAAATGGAATAACAGAACTATTCCCGATCTCAAAATTCCGTTCGGACCTCGATATCACAAAAATACATCCCAAACCACAATAGGAACTTAAGGAACTCTTATTTCAATATTGGGCGACGAAATGCTCCCGGGTCATCACAAACCCATTCCGAACATAGGCCCAGGTCCGGAATCATCATACGAAGCTACCGGAATCGTCAAAACTCGATTTCGAGTTCATTTACCCAAAATATTGATCGAAGTCAAACTTAGCCTTAAAGGTCAACCTGAAGGAACCAGGTGTTCCAATATTGCTCTAAACACTTCTGAATCCTGGACCACCCGCCCCCGTAAGTCAAAAATCACAATAAGCCACTATGGGAAGTTTTATTTAGGGGAACAGGGTCCGATAACGCAAAACGACCGGTCAGGTTGTTACATTCTCCACCTCTTAAATAAATGTTCATCCTCGAACGGGTCTAGAATCATACCTAAAGTGCTGAATAAGTGTGGATATCTGCTCCGCATGTCCTTCTTAGACTCCCAGGTCGCTTCCTCGACTGGTTTGCCTCTCCACTGGACCTTCACTGCAGAAACTCTCTTGGACCTCAATTGGCGATCCTGTCTATTAATAATAGCAACTGGCTCCTCCTCGTAGCCCAACCTCTCATCCAACTGAGTGGTGCTAAAATCAACCACGTGAGAGAAGTCGGCGTGGTAACTCCAGAGCATGGATACATGAAAAACTGGATGAACTCCTACTAAACTGGGAGGTAAGGCCAGCTTATAAGCAACCTCCCCAACTCGCCTCAACACCTCGAAGGGACCTATAAACCTTAGGCTCAGCTTGCCCTTCCTCCCGAACCTCATAATACTCCTTTATCGGTGAGACTTTCAACTAAACCTTATATCCTTCCATAAATGATACATCACGCGCCTTCTAATCCGCGTAACTCTTCTGCCTGGACTGTGCTGTGCGGAGCCTCTCCTGGATCAACTTCACTTTTTCCAAAGCATCCCTCACCAGGTCGGTGCCATATAAATTAGCCTCGCCAGGCTCAAACCATCCGATAGGGGAACAACATCGCCGACCATACAAAGCCTCAAATGGTGCCATCTCAATGCTGGACTGATAACTATTATTCTAAGCAAACTCGGCCAAAGGCAAGAACTGGTCCTACTGACCTCCGAAGTCAATCACACATGCCCTGAGCATGTCCTCTAATATCTGAACTGTACGCTCCGACTGACCATCAGTCTGAGGGTGAAATGTTGTGCTAAGGTCTACCTGGGTACCCATCTCACTATGCAATGCTCTCCAGAAGTGCGAGGTGAATTGAGGACCTCGATCTGATATAATGGACACCGGCACACCGTGCAACCAGACCATCTCCCGAATGTAGATCTGTGCCAACCTCTCAAAAGTATATGTAGTAGCCACTGGAATTAAATGAGCCGATTTGGTCAATCTATCCACAATGACCCAAACCGCGTCAACCTTTCGCAAAGTCCGAGGCAACCCAACCACGAAGTCCATAGTGATGCGCTCCCATTTCCACTTAGGAATGGGCATCTGCTGAAGTAGGCCTCCTAGACTCTGGTGCTCATACTTAACCTGCTGGCAATTAAGACACCTAGCCACATACTCCACAATGTACTTGTTCATTCACCTCCACCAGTAATGCTGCTTCAAATCAGGATACATCTTCGTAGCACCAGGGTGAACAGAATACCGAGAACTGTGTGCCTCCTCTAGAATCCTCTCCCTCAGGCCATCAACATAAGGAACACATAAGCGGCCCTGAAGTCTCAGAACACCATCCTCGCCAATAGTAACCTCCTTGGCCCTACCCTGAACCACTGTCTCCCGTATCTCTGCCAAACACGGATCATCATACTGCCGAGCCTTAATCTCCCCCAATAACAAAGACTAAGCAACCGCATGTGCAAGAACTCGACGAGGCTCTGAAAAGTCTAATCTCACCAGGCGATTAGCCAAGGACTAAATGTCCAAGGCTAGAGGTCTCTCCTCTGCTGCAATATAAGCCAAGCTAACCATACTCTCCGCCTTCCTGCTCAAAGCATCTGCTACCACATTCGCCTTGCCCGGATGATAAAGAATGGTGATATCATAATCCTTCAACAACTCAAGCCATCTGCGCTGCCTCAAATTAAGATCCCTCTGCTTGAAGAAGTGCTGCAGGCTGCGGTAGTCTGTATATACCTCACAGGACACCCCATACAAGTAGTGCCTCCAAATCTTAAGAGCATAAAGAATCACCACCAACTCCAAATCGTGCACAGGGTAATTCTTCTCATGAACCTTCAGCTGGCGTGAAGCATAATCAATAACTCTCCTTTCCTGCATTAACACACATCCCAAACCAGAGCATCACAATACACTGTGTACATCCCCCAATCGGAAGGCAATACCAGAACTGGTGTTGAGGTCAATGCTGTCTTGAGCTTCTGAAAGCTCGCCTCACACTCGTCAGACCATCTGAATGGGGAATTCTTCTGAGTCAATCTAGTCAATGGGGATACAATATAAGAGGACCCCTCCACATTTCGGCGATAATAGCCTGCTAGGACAAAAAAACTCCTGATCTCTGTAGTTGAAGTAGGACGCGACCAACTCTGAACCGCCTCAACCTTCTGAGGATCAACCTTGATACCCTCTCTGGATACCACATGCCCCAAGAATGCAACAAAATCCAACCAGAACTCCCACTTGGAGAACTTAGCATATAGCTTCTATTCTCGCAAAGTGTAGAGCACAACTCTCAAATGCTTCTCGTGCTCCCCCAGGCTACGTGAGTAAATCAAAATGTCATCAATGAAGACAATGACAAAGGAATCAATATACGGCCTGAACAGCCTATTCATCAAGTCCATGAAGGTTGCTGGGGCATTAGTCAAGCCAAAGGACATCACCAGGAACTCATAATGGCCATATCTCATACGAGAAGTAGTCTTCAGAATATCTGAAGCCCGAATCCTCAACTGGTGATACCTCGATCTAAAATCAACCTTAGCAACACACGGGCACCCTACAACTGGTCAAACAAATCATCGATGAGCGGCAAAGGATATTTGTTCTTAATGGTAACCTTGTTCAACTGGCGGTAATCAATACACATCCGCATGGACCCATCTTTTTTCTTCACGAATAGAACTGGAGCACCCCACGGATTTACACTCGGTCTGATGAACCCCTTAGCTAACAACTCCTCAAGCTGCTCCTTCAACTCTTCCAGAGCCATACGGTACGGAGGAAAAGATATAGGCTGGGTGTCTGGAGCTAAATCGATGCAGAAATTAATATCACGATCCGAATGCATGCCCGGAAGGTCCGAAGGAAATACATCAGCAAACTCTCGAACAACTGGCACTGAATCAATCGTCGTAGACTCGGCGGTGGCGTCCCGCACATAAGCGAGGTAGGCCAGACAACCCTTCATGACCATGCGTCGAGCCTTCAGGAATGAACTAACCCGGTTAGCTGCACTAACTGAGGAACCTCTCCACTCTACCCTAGGCGACTCTGGCATGGCTAAAGTAACTGTCTTGGCATGGAAATCTAGCACGACATGATCAGGAGATAGCCAATCCATGCCTAAAATAATCTTGAAATCAACCATGTCGAGCAATAAGAGATCCGCTCGAGTCTCGAACCCACAAAATGAAATCACACAAGACCGAAAAATCCGGTCTAGAACCACAGAATCGCCCACGGGAGTGGACACATAAATAGGAGAACCCAAGGACTCACGAGGGACATCCAGAAAATGAGAAAATAAGACTAAAACATAGGAATAAGTGGATCCTGGATCAAATAACACTGATGCCTCTCTACCACATACTGTAATATTACATGTGATCACGGCGTCTGAGGCCACTGCATCTGATCTGGCCAGGATAACATAGAACCTAGCTGGAGCACCGGAAGACTAAGCTCTACCAGAGTGAACATAAGCTAGCTGACCTCCCCCCGACTGGCCTCTGCCTCTAGGACGATCCTTGCCGACCTATCCCCCACCTTTAGGTGGCCGGACTACTGGTGCTGGATTCATAAGCTGGTAACCCTACTGCACTGCCTTGCCCAGAAACCTGGGACAAGTCCTCCTGATATGGCCGAGATCCCCGCACTCGTAACATCTCACTGGAGGCACGGCCTTCTGCCCTGAAGTAGAACCCTGGATAATTGGGGGACAGTGAGAACCCTCTGGCATAACACTAAAGTAAGGCCTCATTGGAGCACCACGAGGAGGTGGTGGTGGTGGTGCTGAATATGGGGGCCTGCTGGGCTGACCCCTACCAAACTGGCCTCTTCCCCTAGCTGGGGCACCTCGAAATCCCCGAAATATCTGGATCTTTTATCCGGCTGTACCTGCTCCCTGACCATCGACCGATAACCCTCGATCCTACGAGCAATCGCCACTACTAGCTTATAAGGAGTCCCAATCTCCACTACCCGGGCCATGCTAGTCCTAATGCCTGGATGCAATCCGGCTACAAATCTCCGCACTCTCTCAGCATCAGTAGGTAGTATCATGAGTGCATGGCGAGACAACTCTGAAAATATGGCCTCATAGTCTGTCACTAACAGCTGTCCCTGCTCCAGCTGCTCAAATTGATACCGCAGCTCTTCCCTCTCAGAGGGTGGGATATATCTATCTAGAAACATCTGAGTATACTTCTCCCAAGTGATAAGAGGAGAACCTGCTGGCCTGCTGAGAATATAGGACTGCCACCATCTGCGAGCTCTACTCTCTAACTGGAAAGTAGCGAAGTCCACTCCATGGGAATCTATTATCCTCATGTTGTGCAGTCTGTCCCTGCACATGTCAATGAAATCCTGGGAATCCTCGCCTCGCTCACCCCCAAAAACTGGAGGATGAAATCGAGTCCATCTGTCCAATAACTTCTGCGGATCGCTGTTCGCAGCTGGTCTGGGCTCAGGTGCTGCTACTACAAGATGAACCCCACACATGGGCAGTGTACCCGGGGTATGATGAAGTGCGCTGTCTGGCCTGCAGCCTGGGCAGTAGGGGTCTGGGCTTCCTCTCCTTCCTGAGATGTGGCAGGATCCGCTGGAAATAAACCAGCCTGGGACATAGTATCCATAAATCTCAACATACAACCCATGACCTCCTAGAAGCACGGCGCTGTCATGAAGTCCACTAGAGCAAGACCCGCTGGGGGCACTTCCCCTTTCTCCTCTATAGTAGGATCCCCTGGTGGTGCAACTGGAATAGCTCTGGGACGCCTCTGTCCCCTACCTCAGGCCGGTGCCCTCCCCCGACCTCTGCCAGATGTACGCGTACTTACCATATGTGAGAGAATAGAATAATGAGGTTTAGTAAACCATCAACTACACGATAGATCATGAATAAAGAGAGGTTTCCTAAAACACCCTATAGCCTCCCAAAGATAAATACAGATGTCTCCGTATCGATCCGCGAGACTCTATTAGGTTTGCTCGTGACTTTTTCGACCTACGTGAACCTAGTGCTATGATACCATGTTGTCACGACCACAAATCCCAACACAGGTTGTGATGGCACCCAACACCGGAGTCAGGCAAGCCAACATTTGTTTACTAGTGAGATTATCCTTATTTGACATATCAGCCCCACACTTACCAAATTTTAAGCTTATATCATTTAAGTAAAAGCGGATAAATTAACCAACTTAAGTAAATGCAGCCACAAGGATCATGAACCAATATATACATTCCCAAAATATAGAGTCTACTACGTGTGTGCCAGGAACTAGTGTCACAAGTCTAAAGGCAAATTAGTAGAATATACAGAAGATGAAATAAACTGTTCTACTATCTGAAGGAAGTAGATAGAAATAAACAAAAGATAACTCCATAGTGTTGTTGAGAGTCGCCAAGGGAAGCAGCTCACCGTGGAGTCAGGTCCAGAATATACTCCCAGGATCAAGCTCCGATCGGATAACCAGATGCAGCAGCCTCAAAACCTGTACAATTAAGTACAGAAGCGTAGTATGAGTACATAAACAGATATGTACCCAGTGAGTATCCTGCCTAACCTCGAAGTAGTAGTGACGAGAGGTCGACGTGATACTTACTAGGGTCAGACAACGTGGAATAAGTACAGGCTAACCAGTAAAAGCTGTAATGAACAGTAATAAGGAAATGAGCATCAACTAACAATCTCTAGTACCCTCGCGCCATCCTTTTCCATGGCATACAAGCTATTTAAACTTCTTACTTTTCATTAAATCAACAGTTAAAATTACAGGGCTTCTCACAAATTACCAAACGTATAACAGGCTATACGTGAAAAGTAAATATGCACTGCCGAGGGTCGAACGACCCTAACCATAGATGCATCTTTCTGCCCCGCTCGCGAATCGAACATGCGACACGGTTAATATAATACCAAAACCACCCCCGCTCGTGAATCATACCTGCGACTCGGGTTAATATAATATTAGGGCTACCCCGCTCGCGAATCATCCATGCGACTCGGGTTCCTATATAAATTCATGATTAGCAGGAGATTTCCAGATAATTTAGCAGGGAACATACTAACAGTGTGAGAATTTTAGAAATATCAACTTCAAGCATAACCCCTTAGGTCTTCACATGTGAGATTCGAGTATATTATACTACTTAATCCATATACAAGATCACATATACAACACATAAAGCATGCTTGTGAGTCCTAAACTACCCAGCAAGGCATAATAGTAGCTACGCACGGACTCTCGTCACTTCGTGCGTGCGCAACCCCCGCAAATAAGGACAAAACCACCATTTATAATCATCTATGGCGACAATTCCCTCTTACAAGGTTAGAAAGGAGACTCACCTCATGTCAAATTTACTCCCCAAACCAAGAATGCGCCCGAAACTTCGAACTCTACACCCGAGGACTCAAAACTAGCCAAATGTTATACAAATACATTAATTTATGCTCAAAGTATGGAAATTCTCCTACTCATTTAGTAAATTCACCATTCTTTAAGAAATTCTAAAATCGAACACTAGGCCCGCATACTCGGATTCCAAAAATTCTCGAAAGGAATACTCACCCATAGCCTAAGGATCATTAATATACGATTTTTGAATGATTTTATATCCAATTAACGGGTAATTTTCTAAATTCCCGAAAGCCCTAGGTTACTACCCAATTCTTGATTTTTTTCACTAGTTAGGTGATTAAATTCAACTAGGAATTCATGCATTAACAAGTCTTGAGATGAAATTTACTTACCTTTTAGGGGTTGGGTTATGGAGCCCTTTTCCCAAGCTCTCAAAGTGTTTAATGGAGGAAAGAGTGAAGAAAACAATGAAGAATCCCGTATTTAAGAAACACACTGTCTGACAGTGTTTTCGCACCTGCGGCTCGAGGACCGCACCTGCGGTCTCGCACCTACGAGAAAAGGATCGCACCTGCAGAAATGGACGAGGAAGCCTGGGCCCGCACCTGCGGAGGAGAGACCGCCTGCGGAACTTTGTCTGTACCTGCAAGAAATGGACTGCCCGCTGGGGGTCGCACCTGCAAGGATGGGACAGAAGGAGCGGTCCCGCACCTGCGACTGGGAAACCGCACTTGCGGATCACACCAGAACAAGTGCACTAACAACTATTTCAGCTGGTTTTTGGCCTCGTGTCGGCACCTGGGCCCACTCGAACCCCCATAAAAAATATACCAACAAGTCCCAAATCATTATACAGATTCGCTCGAGCCTTCGGAACACGCAAAACAATGCTAAAACTCAAAATCACACCTCAAAACCCCTAGAACCAAACTTAGGAACTTTAAGTTTTTCTTGACTTCGCAAACAACGCGCCGAACCGATCTATACAACTCGGAATGACACCAAATTTTGCAGGCAGGTCATAAATGACATAACGGAACTATTCCCAATCTCGAAATTCCGTTCGGATCTCGATATCACAAAAACACATCCCAAACCATAATAGGAACTTAAGGAACTCTTATTTTAATATTGGGCGCCTAAATGCTCCGGGGTCATCAGAAACCCATTCCGAACATACGCCCAGGTCCAGAATCATCATACGAAGCTACCGGAATCGTCGAAACTCGATTCCAAGGTCGTTTACCCAAATAACTGACCGAAGTCAAACTTGGCCTTAAAGGCCAACTGAAGGAACCAAGTGTTCCAATATTGCTCTAAACACTTCTGAATCCTGGACCACCCAACCCCGCAAGTCATAAATACCAATAAGCCACTATGGGAATTTTCATTTAGGGGAACAGGGTCCGATAACGCAAAACGACCGGTCAGGTCGTTACACTGTTGACTTTCTAGTATAGGGCCCTACTCCCTAGTTGATGCCAGCATAACCTGATGACTTTTCCAATATAGGGCCCCACTTCCTAGTTCATGCCATCATAACCTGATGACATTTCCAACATAGGGCCCCACTCCCTAGTTGATGCCAGCATAACCTGATGACTTTCCAACATAGGGCCATACTCCATAGTTTATGCCAAAATAACCTGATGACTTTCCAACATAGAGTCCCTCTCCCTGGTTGATTCCAACATAACCTGATGACATTCCAACATAGGGTCCCACTCCCTAGTTGATGCCAACATTACCTGATGACTTTCCAACATAGGGTCCCACTCCCTAATTGATGCCAACATAATGTGACGACTTTCCAACATAGGGTCGCACTCCCAAGTTGATGCCAGCATAACCTGATGACTTTTCCAACATGGGATCCCATTCCCTAGTTGATTCCATCATAACCTGATGACTTTTCCAACATAGGGTCCCGCACCCTAGTTGATGCCACCATAACCTGATGACTTTTCCAACATAGTGTCCCCCACCCTAGTTGATGCCAGCATAACCTGATGACTTTTCCAACATAGGGTACCGCTCCCTAATTGATGCCAGCATAACCTGATGACTTTCCAATATAGGGTCCCGCTGCCTAGGTTATGCCAACATAACCTGATGACTTTTCCAACATAGGGTCCCGCTCCCTAGTTGATGCCAGCATAACCTGATGACTTTCCAATATAGGGTCCCGCTGCCTAGGTTATGCCAACATAACCTGATGACTTTTCCAACATAGGGTCCCGCTCCCTAGTTGATGCCAGCATAACCTGATGACTTTCCAACATAGAGTCTTACTCCCTAGTTGATGCCAGCATAATCTGATGACTTTTCAACATAGGGTCTCCACTCCCTAGTTGATGCTAACACAACCTAATGACATTCGATCATAGGGTCCGACTCCCTAGTTGATGCCAACATAACCTGATGACTTTCCAACATAGGGTCCCACTCCCTAGTTGATGCCAGCATAACCTGACGACTTTCCAACATAGGGTCCCACTCCCAAGTTGATGCCATCATTACCTGATGACTTTTCCAACATAGGGTCCCACTCCCTAGTTGATGCCAACATAACGTGATGCCTTTTCCAACTTAGGGTCCCGCTCCCTAGTTGATGCCAACATAACCTGATGACTTTTCCAAATAGGGTCCCGCTCCCTAGTTGATGCCAGCATAACCTGATGACTTTTCCAATATAGGATCCCGCTCCCTAGTTGATGCCAGCATAACCTGATGACTTTCCAACATAGGGTCCCGCTGCCTAGTTTATGCCAACATAACCTGATGACTTTTCTAATATAGGGTCCCGCTCCCTAGTTGATGCCAGCTAAACTGATGACTTTCCAATATAGGGTCCCACTCCCTAGTTGATGCCAACATAACCTGATGACTTTCCAACATAGGGTCTCCACTCCTTAGTTGATGCCAACATAGGGTCCCACTCCCTAGTTGATACCAGCATAAACTGGTGGTTTTCCCACCATAGGGTCTCAAATCCCTAGTTGATTTTACTTTTAGACATAGGGTCTCCACTCCCTAGTCTACATTTACTCCGGGTACACCACTCCCCCTTTTTTATAGCTTTCAATAATGAAGTAGTATAGAGTTTTGTTGCAAATAACTCATGAAATTTTCCTAGTGAAAACTGAGTAGAAAAATTTCTTTCGTTTGTTTTAGTGCCTGAGCAGGTTATACCTCGAGCCACAGGTTTCGAGATGAACAAAAGAAGATGTCTCGATCCAAAGAAAAGAAAAGAAAAGCAAGAAGTTGAATCCAAGTGCAGAAGCGGAGAAAAAAACGTGGATTGTTCAATACATGTATGAAGCCACAAGCTCTGATGTCCCGCCTTGATCCGAAAAACTAGAGAAGAATGAGCTAGCACCTGCAGCTATCAAGCATCAAGATTCAAATCAAAAGTTTGAATGAAGAACCTTTCAAGACTCAAGATCAAGCTTCAGAAGACTCATATATAGGAATCATGTAACTCATAGCTGATAGGCTTGTTTAGTTCTTTTACATTTTTGATTTTGATGTAATAACGGGACCGCAGATCGGAGCCTCGACGGAACCTCGCTCGACTCTCGAACTCATCACTCCATCATTCTTCTTGAACTATACGCGCCCTGATTCCCTTATAACCCGGGACATGTAGGCTGTCCAAAACCAGGACTCGGTTGCACCCTTTTCTTTGTTTATTTTCCCCTTTGAATAAAGGTTTAGTCAAAATTAGTCACATGGCTCACCTTGTCTGTGCCTGAAAACTCTTCATGTCTCCACGCAAAGAGGGCATGTTGTGAGCACCTAATTTTTGACCAAAATCAAAATTTTCACCACTTTTTAGTATGTAAATATTATGAGTTTAATCTACATATTTTTACCTTTATTTCATTTTTAGTAGATTTTATTTAAGAAAATTAAAAATCACGAAAGTTATATGTTCTTGATTTTAAATATTTAGCTATTATTTTTATTTTTACTAATGAATCATTTTCATGTGATAAAATTCCTCATTATCTCCTCATAACAAACTCACATGCACCTTCCCAACACTCACCCTTTCTTATCCATTCTCCCCAAGAAATACCCGCATAATACTTGTACTATTTAACACCCAAATACACACAAGATATAGAGACAAACATAAAAAATGTGCTCCTCTAAAACACCTAATTCCTAAATCCCTACACCCCTAGAAGGCAGACCCCTCCCATTCTGATTTTCATCTTCTTCAACTGAATAAACATACGCCTACACATGAAAAGGGGAGCTGGGGGACTGGGAAAAGGAAAAGAAACAGAGAACAAGACTTAAAAAAATGAAAAGAACATTGGCAGCCCTCTTTCTTATCCACGGAGATCATTTTTATATTTAGCTATGCGAGCTCCATATTTAAGCTAAAAACTCAGCTGATTTTCATCAATTTTCAGCTACAAAATCTGCCAAATCCTCCATTAAACACACTTGAAAATATCTTCAGAAATAACTCATTTTCTCCACCCAAAACTGCATCTAAAATAGCCCTTAAACCTCCCAAAAACAGCTCTCAAACCCAACAAAACTCAGCTGAAAAACAGCACTAAACAGTGCCAAAATCAGCTCCAAACGCAGTCCATAACCACCCAAAAATGAAGCTGAAAAACTGCTCCAAAATCAGCCAACAACCAGCCGCAACAGCGCCAAAACAGCAGCAAAGATCTGCTGCAAACAACCCCGAAATCCAGCTCTAATGCTACCCAAAACCAAGCCTAAAACACCCCAGAAACATCCTTGAAACTTCTCCACTTTTCAGTCAATTTCGTGCTTCCGACAAGGTTGTGCCGTTGGAGGTTCTCGGTGGTGGTCGTTGCTCTTGGTTTGATTGTTTAGTATCAACAATTTAAAAGCTTAGATTCAATCAATACAAGGTATATTTTTACACCAATTTTTTCTGTGCTGTTTGTTTCTCTGTCTTTTAGCCATGTGTATATTCTAGTTTTCAAATGTGATGATTGTTTGTTTCTTGTCTTTTATCAACTTAATGCCCTAAATCAGTAGATCTAAGGAGTTTAAACATATGTGAAAAATGTTTGTTGTTTTTAAAAAACAAAATCAATTTCTGTTAAAATATGTTTAGATTAGCTGAGACCGTGGGAATTATCGGCACTAGACTAATAAGGATTTGGACTCAATTGAAAAGAAGCTTAAGACATGTAATTCCTTTGAGTGACTTTTGTCATAAATTAATTAGACGAATTTTTGTTTATTAATTTTGTTGGCATTGAGTCTTGGAATGGGATTAATCGCATCAAACAATAAAAAGGGAGGCGCGCCTTTGAGCAGAACTTATATGGAATTCTTTAAGTTGCTATTTCTTTGTTGACTTAATTGATGTGGAATTTTGAATTACTTGGTCGTGGAATTTGCTTCAATGATAATGGGGCCTTTGAAGTCTAGTATTGGGACATCAATTTAAAAATGTAGAAGATTTGGACTTTGTTATGATTTAAGGTGAATGAGCTGCAGTTTCTTTTAGTCAAATAAAAATGAATTTTGGACTCCGGTCATTAGCTGTAGAGTGTTGGTAAATGTTGGGTTAAGGTATTTCGATAGCTAACACCTTTTAAGGGCTTTAAGTATAAAATGAGCTTTTTCAATGTTAACAATGAATAAGTCTTACACCCTATCAACAATAACTATAGTGTATATCCTTCGCAGTAACCTCAAAGTGGGAAAATAATTCATAAACATTCGTAGCTTACTTTAGGTGCGTATTAATCAATTAATTATCGTGATTTTGTATATGTTTGTGTGACATAATTACGATTTTCAAAATAATTCAAGGTACTCGTTCGCGCGACTTTGGCCAAGATTTTCTTAATTAACTAAGTGTTGTGAATTGTGTACACGTGTACGCGTGACATGATTCTTGACGCGCCAAATTAAACGAGTATACGTACGCGTAACTCGTCTTAATATAATCCTTTTAAATACGAATAATCGAGTAATTAGAAGCGGTAAAAGGTAAAATAAACATAGGTCTCAAAATGAATAATTAAATATTTTAAGCTAAGTATGAATCATTAAGAGACCATGCTAGAACCACGGAATCCGGGAATGCCTAACACCTTCTCCTGGGTTAACAGAATTCCTTACTCGGACTTCTGGTTTCGCAGACTTTAAACGAAGTCAAACTTCCTCGATTTGGGATTTAAAATAAACCGATGACTTGGGACACCATATAATTATTCCAAGTGGCGACTCTGAATAAAAAAAAATTCCCATATCGAATAATGTCATTTCAATTGGAAAAACTCCCTATATCTCCCCTTTTGGGAAAAATGAGGTGTGATACCTGGATCGTCAAGTTTTTGTGGTAGCTTATTTTGAATTATAGCACTGTATTTTTCAGTAAGCATTACCACATAAACTTCTTCTAATTTTCTTTTGCCTGACAAAATTTCTTTTAGAAATTTGGCATATGAAGGCATTTGCAATAAAGCGTTAGTGAAAGGAATATTTATGTGAATCTGTTTTTGAATCTCCAAAAACTTTGCAAATTGATTATCAAGCTTTTCTCTTTTTATTTTTTGTGGAAAAGGAATTGTCACAGGAAGGAGTCATTTCAATATTTTTTTCTTCTTTTTTCTTGATTTCTCTATCTTCTGATAGTTTAGGGGTGTTCCAATATTCTTCCCCATGTTTACCTGTTGATCTGCCTGATTCTTGCCTTGTGTGTCTGCATAGGGTTCCTCAAGATTCTTACTTAACCGTAAGGTAATGGCCTTAAGGTGTTCCTTTGGGTTTTTCTCTGTATTGCTTGGTAAGGGGCCCTGAATCTTTTCTGCCACAAGAGTTTCCAGTGGCTTAATTGAACTTTCAGGTTTTTGAGGGCTACATTATGGCTTTCCATCTTTCATCAGCCGCCTAAATGTACTTGTACAATAGGTCATCAAGATTTGAATGAGTTTGTTGAGGCCTTTGCTGATATGGGGTTGCTTGTTGATAAGGTCTAAAATTCGTTTGCCCACATTTTTGATTCTGGTATCCTGGCGGACCCCGTACCTGTTGCTTTTTGAAGCTTTGAGTGTTCTCAGCGCCATTTGGGTTGCTCCATTAAAATTCAAGATGTTTTGTGCCATTGGACTTCCAAAAGGGCACTTCTTGTAACCAATGACATTAACATGTTCATCACTTTGGTTGATCGCTTGGCATTCATAGTTTAGATGATTTCCTCCACATATGTCACAAGTCTCGGTCTGGCTTGGTTATTGTGTATTCACTTGAAAAGATTCAAACTTTTGTGCCAAGGAAACATTCTATTGTGTTAGGTGTATTTAGAGCATCTACCTGATTTACTGTAGCAAACTTCTTGATGATTACACGCTCAGATGACCGTTGGATGACATTCTCAGAAATCTCAATCAATAATTGTAATGCTTCTTCTATAGTTTTACCCATTAGGAAACCTTCTGCAGCTGCATCAATTACATTTCTAGAAGAAGGTTTTAACCCGTGATAAAAAATATACAACTGCATATGTTCAGGAATGTCATGATATGGATATTTTCCTAGCATTGCTTTTAATCTTTCCCATGCTTAATAAACAGATTCAGTGTCAGTTTGCAAAAAATAGATATATCTTGTCATAACATTGTTGTTTTAGCATGAGAAAAATATTTGTTCAAAAATTTCTAAGTCATCTGGTCCCATGTGGTAATAGACCCTTGAGGCAAACTTCGCAACCAAGTCTTGGCATCTCTTTGTAAAGAAAAATAAAATAGCCTTAACTTGATAGATTCAGGAGGTACTCCATTATACTTAGCGTTTTCAACAAGTTCCAAAAAATCAATCAAATGACTATGTGAATCTTCACTTGAATCTCCTGTAAAGATACAAGATTTTTGAATTGTTTGAATCAGGTCGGTTTTGATTTCAAAGTTGTTGGCTGCTACTGGCGGTTTCCTAATACTAGATTCACAGTTGAAACAGTCAGGTCTAGCATAATCCCTTAGGATTCTATTTGCTGGTCACCACTTCATCAAACTGCTCATCTACGGGGACTTGTGGTGGGATTTCATGTGGGCTGTCGTCATCACCTAGTTGATGCTCCATTCCATTGGAGGTTACGTTTTGAGAAGAAGACGCTTGTCCTTTCCCGTGCAATCAAAGAGATCTTTCAACTTCAAGAGCGTAATTCACCAGCTCTTTTGTAGAAGAACGAGTCATAAACTGCCTGAAATTCTTAAATTAAAGAAAATTAAAACCTTTTTTTTTAACTTAGTTCCTAGAAAAGAATAGTACTAAAATAAAGTATGATAATTAAAATCAAAATAATAGTAGCAATTAATTAGTTGCATATGGTAACCATAAATAACAATAGTAAAGATGATTACAACGATGAAAGAACAAGGTAGTTGTAGAAAAGAAATGCTACTGTTACAAGTATTACTATAAAATTATAATAAATATTATATAATATAAAAGAGACGATAATAAAGAATAGTACGTTATATTACTATTAAAAAAATAGTACTATTACGATATAAGGTAAAAATGATAGTTTAAGTATAATACTATTGAGTCGATAGCGATACAACAAAAAATAATAATAGTAATAATAGTTTTTATAATAAGTTCTCAAACTAGTAACAAAAGAATTAATCTGAAGTAGATGTCTGCCAATTCCCGACAACGGCGCCAAAAATTTGACGAGTGTCTAGCGTATATGAATTTTAAACTCGTACTCTGTCAAATTATAGTATAGAAAGATGTCGATCCCACAAAGATTGATTTATCTATTCTACAAATGGTTCTTGTTTTAATTACTATTTGAGAGAATCGAAAAAGTTGAGTTGAGAGTTAACAAACAAATAATGAACAAACAAATAGTAGAGAAAAGTATTTTTGGTTTTAACAAATATGATAAGATGTTGGGATCCTGATTTCACTTGATAATTCTATTATAAAACATATATTTATTTTTCAGTTTCTATTTCTCACACAATGCATAAATGCCTCTCTCGATTACACTTATATATGATTACTTAAATTGAACATTAACAGTACTCTTCTCGGTTATACAAATTAATTATTAGGATAGTAATATTAAATAACCAGAAATATATACTTGAACTAAAATATGCTCTTTTTTCAAAGAAAGTCTCTTTCGGTTACCTTACTTTTTATAACTTGCATTTTATACTATTCGCCTCTTTCAATTTTAGAATTAGTATAAAATTAAATTATAACACAAAACAGATAGATGTAATTAAATAAATGTCAACACTTATCAACACCACTATTCACCTTATTATCTCTTCCGCCTCTCCCGATTACAAAATGAATAACAGGTTAGTTTGTGGTACAAAGAGAATAGGTGTGACTAAATCAAATAACATTTAACTATAAAAACTGATAAAATTATAAATTTAAAGTTTCAAACCAAGCAAGTGAAACTGAAAAATAAACTTTCACTATTATATAGAATTTTGAAGATCCATCATTCTCCTAACATAAGATAATTACTCCATACGAGAGCTAGTACTGCTTATGAAAATATTCATGTCCATTAAATAAGAAAATAGAAATAAATATTTAATAAGAATAATTCTGCCTATTTTAATTAAAAATAGGAACTAGAGTAATTTTCAACCTTGAAAGTTCTTTAGAACTGAAATGAAAGTGTAGCCACCATCGTGGTCTACGAAGACGATTAAAAACTGAAATAAGCTTTACAAGAGGAATGATTTCAAATCTCCCAAGTTACTTCTACAGAGATTAGCAATGTATATTTTATAGCCATAAGTTAACTTGTTGGTAACCGTTTTACTTTGTTGGAAATAGGTTTTGGTTGAAAACGGTTTTTTGCCTTTTGTAAGTTTGTTGCAGAATATCTTCCATTTTCTTTTCTTGACACTTTTTGCTTCTTGCTTTTTTTTGTTGCTGTATTTCTTCCGTGAAATTGTAATGACCCGGCCGGTCGTTTCGAGAGTTTAGCCCCGTTTCATCCGTTTCTACTTCATTTTATGTGGTTCAGCTTTATTTATGTGTGTTGGGTCGGTTGGTTCGGGTTCAGAGTGGTCATGGTGAGAATTGAGGCATTTAGTCTCTCAAGGTAGCCTAATAGTTGAGAAAGTCAATTGAGAGTTAATGTGACGACCCAAAGGGTCATCACCTGTTTTCTTACCCATTTCATGCTTTCGAGGCCTTGGAAACCTCATTTAGGGTTGCCTCGATTTGTGTGCGCAGTCCGGACACGTAGCCGGAAAGTTTAAATATGAAATTTTGTGAAAAATGCTAAGTTTTGATATTAAAATGAATAAATTTGACTTCGGTCAATATTTTGGGTAAACGGACCCGGACCCGGACCTGGACCCGTGGTTTGACGGTCCCGGAGGGTCCGTAGGAAAATATGTGACTTGGGTGTATGCCTGGAATCGAATTCTGAGATCTCAAGCCCGAGAAATGAATTTTTGAGTAAATTGTTTTCTGGAAATATTTAAGGAAATTGAAAATGAAATCTGATTAGAAAGTGATGGTATCGAGCCCGTATTTTAGTTCCGGCGCCCGGTACAAGTCTTATATATGGTTTAAGTCCTTTATGTAAAGTTTGGTTGAAAACGGATCTTGTTTGACGTGTTTCGGACTTAGAATGAAAAATTTGATGTTTTATGAAATTTGATAGAATTTATGGATTTTGAGGCTTAATTCGATGAATATGATGTTGTTTTGTCGATTTGATCGCACATATAAGTTCATAAGATATTTTTGAGGTAGTGTGTATATTTGGTTTGGAGCCCCGAGGGCTCGGGTGAGTTTTGGACAGGCCACAGATGCATTTTGAACCTTGGAATTTGCTGGTGTAGCTGAATCTGCAGGCTTCGCATTTGCGAAGCCAGCATCGCAAATGCGAAGATGGGTCTGGGCAAGCCTGATCGCAAATGCGACCAAGAGGTTCGCAAATGCGAAGGGTGGTCGCAAATGCGAACTTCCCTATTCTGCCTGAGGTCGCAAATGCGACATATGGATCGCAAATGCGAAAGCTGGTAATTTCTGAAGGGTTCGCAATTCCCATGCCAACCAGTGGCCTGCAATACACTTAAACCGAATTTTTGACTCCATTTTCATATTTTCTCAAACTCAAACACCCTTAAGCGATATTTCCAAGAACAAGACTCCTTGCAAATCACTTGTAAGTTGATTTTTACTCAATTCTTTCAATCATTAACATCATTTAACATGTTTTCAACTTAAAATCAAAGATTTTCATGGGTGAAATTTGGTGATTTGGGTGGAACTTAGATTTTTTCAAAATTGGGGTTTGAGTGGGTGATTGACCTCCGATTAGAGAGATTTTTATATGGATGGACTCGTGAGAGTACGAGGGTATTGAAAATGCAAAATTTATCCGAACCCGAGATGCTGCCTTGAGGGGCGTTTTGGTCATTTTGCCTAATTTCGCGCCGTAATTTTGAATTAAATAGTTGAATTAGTTGCTTGAGATGTTATTTACAATATGAAATTTATTTAAATAGATTTGGTCCATTTGGAGTCGGATACTCGTGACAAACGTGTGGTTTCGAGTTGATTTTTGAGCCGGTTCGAGGTAAGTGATTTGTCTAACCTTGTGTGGGGGTCTTTTCCCCTTAGGATGTGATATTTAGTAATTGAATGCCTTGTACGTGAGGTGACGAGCGTATACTTGTGCGAATTGTTGAAAATCCGATTTTACTTTAAATATTTAGATTGTGTTTCTTTCTTACCTGTTTTATTCTATTTGCAATTATAGTCTATGTTAGCTTAGAAAATCATGCCTAGTTGCCCTAAATTGCCTATTTGCTTAAGTTGCTTTAATTGTACTACGTGAAGCATGTTAAGCTAGAATTACTTGTTGCCTTGTATTTTTGCACTCTAATTCTAAATGTCTTCTTGTTGTGCCTGCGTATTTACTTTGGGACTACGGGACGTTATTCCGGGAGACCCCCCTGCATATTTACTTTGGGATTACGGGACGGTATCCCGAGAGACCCCCCTACATATTTACTTTGGGACTACGGGACGGTATCCCAGGAGATCCTTCGGATATACATATGATGGACTACTGGACGGCGTCCCGGGAGATCCACTAGAAAGTTGAGAAAAGAACTACAGGACGGTATCTAGGGAGATCCTCATTATTACCATGGTTATTGAGCTGTTCATATTCCGTGTTTACTATGTTCTTGTGTTTTGTTATTGCCTTGTTGACCTGTCTTATTTCAATGCTGTACTCATTATTACTGTCTGTTTTCTTACTGTAAATTCCTATTATATTGTTTAACCTCAGTAGGGCCCTGACCTTCCTCGTCACTACCCGATCGAGGTTAGACTCGATACTTAATGAGTACCGCTGTGGTATACTCATGCCCCCTTCTGCACATGTTTTTCATGTGCAGATCCAGGTACCTCCACCCAGGCGCACTATCCCCAAGGTTAAGGGATCTAGCAGAGACTTTGAGGTACATCTGCCGCGTTCGCAGACCAGGAGTCTCTATCTTATTCCAGCTTTAGTGGAAAGCTTTTTCTTCCTTTCAGTTGGTTAGACATTCTGGAGTTAGAGCAGTGTGTAGTATATTTCTGTTAGCCTGTGTTTTCCCGTGAGTTTCCGGGTTTTGGGGTGTTATTGTAGACTTCCGCATTATTGTTTTGAATCGTATATGCAGAACGACAATTATATACAGTCTTTCTTTTAGATTGTTCAGTTCTTACTTAATTATTCTGCAAGTTATGTTGTTTCTCCGCATTGTTAGGCTTACCTAGTTATAGGGACTAGGTGCCATCATGACATGTTCACGGGGGGCGAACTGGGGTCGTGATAGTTGACTTATTGGTGAATGACCTCGGAATACGGATTTTATGGATTAGATGGTTTCGTTAGGTGATTTGGGACTTAGGAGTGTGTTCGGAATGAATTTTTGATGTCCGGTGTAGAATTAGGCTTGAATTGGTGAAAGTTAGTTTTTGGCGATTTCTGGTAGGTAGTGGAAAATAGACTATCGGGGTTGGAATGGGATTCCGGAAGTTGGAACATGTCCGTAATGTCATTTTGGATATGTGTGCAAAATTTCAGATCAATCGGAGGTGTTTTGGTTGGTTTTGGCGCCATTGGAAAAATTTAGATGTTTCAAAGTTCATAAGTTTGAATTTGCTGTAATTTTGGTGTTTTCATGTAGTTTTTGGTGTTTCGAAGGCTCGACTAAGTTTGAATATGGCTATGGGGTGTGTTGGTATGTTTAGTTGGGGCCCAAGGGGCTCGGGATTGATTTCGGATGGTTGGCGGAGTTTTGAACTTGGAAAATTTGCAGCAAATGGCTGCTGGTGTAAGTTTCTGGTGTTGGCCGCACCTGCGGATGGGTAGCCGCAGGTGCGAAAGTCCATGCGCAAGTGCGAAGGGAGTCTAGGCAGAAGAAGTTCGCAGGTGCGAAGAGATGGCCGCAGCTGCGAAGCCGTAGGTGCGGAGAAGTGGCCACAAGTGCGAGAATTGGTCCATTAGTGGGATTTCGCAGGTGCGCACCTGGGACCGCAGGTGCGGGTCCACATGTGCGATTAAAGGACCGCAGGTGCGGAATTGCTGGTCAGAACAGTATTAAAGAAGCCTCCTTGAAATTTTGTTCATTTCACCATTGTTTCATGCAGTTGGAGCTCAATTGAGGGCAATTTGAAGAGAGAATTCGTGGGTCTTTAGTGGAGGTAAGTTCCCGGGTTATTAATGTCATTTCCATGATATTTTGTTCGGATTAGGCTTGTAAATTGAAGGATTAAATTAAGAAAATATTGGGAAAATGGGAGGAAAGATTTGGAATTTCTTTTGGCAATTTTAGTGGGCAATTGTGGTCCGATCTTGATGTTCTTGGTATGTACGGACTCTTGGGAGGATAAGGGTTCTTGTGATGTAAATTTTATCGGGTTCCGAGACGTGGGCCCGGGGGCTCGGGTTTGGCCGAATTTCGAGATTCTTGTATAATTTGATGGTTTCGATTGAGTTGTGTTCCTTTAGTATATATTAATGATGTTAAACTGGTTTTGGCTAGATTCGGAGCAATCAGAAGCCAATTTGAGGGGCAAGAGCATAGCAGACTAGTGTTGTGGCCCGGTAGAGGTAAGTAATGGTTATAAATCTTGTCCTGAGGGTATGGAACCCCGGACTACGTATTTCTCACTAATTTTAGAATGGCGCACATGTCGGATGATGAGTATGTGGCGCGCACTGATTTTTGGATTGGACTAGGTCCACTCCGCGGCAACTAATGAGTTGCATATTTTACTCAAAACCTTATGTTAAATTATGTTGTAAAGATTGTTGAAATATTTGGGCTATAAGCCGTGTTTGGGGCCTCATGCCGATCTATTTAGACCCCTTGGGGGCTTTTACTACTGTTTTCCTCACTATTTATTGATGATTTAACTCAATCACATTGTGTTTACTGTTTTCGAAACTCAGCCTGATTTACACTACTTTGAGACTTAAAAATGTTGTTTTGGGTTGAGTACCCCGTTTTATCGATTCTCCCGAGGGGATTTTGAGAGGTTCTGACTGAGTGAGGCCGAGGGACTGATTTGTGAGGATATGATACACCACGAGGTGACTTGATATTAGCGCTTGGGCTGAAGAAGCCCCTCTGGAGTCTGCATACACCCCCAGTAAGCGCACCGAGTGCTGAGTGACGAGTGACGAGTGATTGGGAGGCATGAGTGACTGTGAGGTATGCCCGAGGGGCTGATTGTGAGTGATGGTGAGATATGCCCGAGGGGCTGATTATGAGTGATTGTGAGACATGCCCGAGGGGCTACTTATGATTTTACCACTTTCACTCTGAACTTATGAAATATGTTTTGCCCGAGGGGCCTCTTTATGATTTTCAGCATTTTTACACTAAACTTCTTGAAAGTTATGTTGAAACTATTGGCAAGTATATTTCCAAATGTACATTGTTGGAAAGAAAGGCAGTGCTTATTGTGAATTTATGAATTGATTTTATGTGTTTTTTGCTTCTCAGACCTGATTTATTTTTATTACTACTGAGTTGGTGTACTCACATTACTCCCTGCACCTTGTGTGCAGATCCAGGTGTTAGGGCAGGGTGAGCTGTCTATCTGTTCCAGAGATTCTCGATGGTTTGCGAGGTAGCTGCATGCGTCCGTAGTCGTGCTCTCTCTCCTGCTTACTATTATAGAATTTATTTTCTTTTGAGTTGTATACATTATGTAGATACTCATGATCAGTGACTCCGAGTTCTCGGGGGTTGTATTTAATATTCAGTATAGCTTTAACTGTATAAAGTAAACTTTTATGGGTTATCAGTATAGTAAAGATGTAAAAGGAAGCTTATTATGATTTGAGTGTAGTTGGGGCTGACCTAGTTCCACGATAGGCGCCATCACGACTGACTTAGATTTGGGGTTGTGACAGAAATCTTCCTTGACCTTGCACCACTATTTTCACACTCTTTCCTGCATTATTTAGTTAAATATACAGGAAAGATTTGATAATTTTTATGCTTTCACAAAGACAATTATATATTTAAAATCAAGAAAAATGCACTTATCATGTCACATTAGTACTATTATATTCAAAAAGTCGAATCATTGCATTGTTGATAATACATATGTGTTATGGGTAATTGTTGGTCCCAATTGATGTGTGATTGATTCACCTTATGCCAACTGAAATAGTTCTTGTCTTGTGGAGGTCAGAATTACCTTATTTGCTTGAACTTAAGTATGGGGTAGTTGATAAGGAGGGATTTCGACTACTTATTTGCACTCTTTTACTTTCATTTTAGATCAAAATTACTTAAAAATATTCCCGAAAACTAATGAAATGTTCTTTCTTGTAGTAGTGCTGGAATATGAGCTAAAGAGATGAAAATCAACTCAAGAAGGAGTAATTTTGGACAAGGACCAAAACAAGGCTAAAAATCGCAAATTGCGGACTGCATAATATTGAGTGTGGCCGCAAAACATAAGGATGCCTCTGACACAATTTCTTTTCAAAGTGCGGCGCACAATTATTGTGCTGACACAGAAGATGAGGTTCAGAGAGATGAACCTTTGGGCCATAAAGAAGTGCGGACCTGTAACACCCCGTAAATTCAGCTTAGGTATGAGTATGTTTAATGAGTAGTAAGGTTATATTTGGACATGTGAAGTTCTATTGGTATGAGTATGGGTGGAAATAGTTATTTTAGAATCAAGACGAAGAGTGAGATATACAAGATTCGATAAAATCTACGATGTTTACAAAAGGTCAGTTTTGCAGGAAGTTTAATGAAAACCATGTAAGGTAGTTGGAAAAACTCAAAACATGAAAGTTGTAGGCCATTGAAATAGAATTCAAACGATATATTGTGGAGCCCAAACTTATCTCTGTGTAAAAATTTATGTGCATTTTATAGAACAGTACGCAATATCTGCGCCTAACGCGCCCCCGAGCGCGGCCGCGAACATGCGACAGTGTTACTGCCATTTTCGGCGGTCAGGTGCGTAGCCAGGACTACAAGTGCGCATGGGCGCACTTGGGGAGTAATTTTTAAAGCCCTATTTCGTCCCCCACAACCCTAAAACATAAAAACTTGCTGTAGAAAAGAGAGCTCTCAAAAACCTAACTCCTTAAGGGTCCCTCCACCACCCAAGGTAAGTTCTAATGGTGATTCTAAGTTAATATTAATTTTCCAACATCTTATTAACATGGGTAAACCCTCCATATAATTAGATATTCAATTGGGACATCATTGTTGAGAGAAGGAACCCTAGAACTCGAATTAAAGGGGATTGAACTTCAAAGAGGTAATGTCTTCACCCTCTAATTGATTCTAGCATTGGTTTAATGATTATAGACCCTAGTTCATGAAATATTAGTCGATGGGTTTGATAGAAAAGTATGAACAGTTATAGGTTTGGTGTGTTGATTGTTGATTATTGGTTAAAAATATTGTTTACCTTATGGGTGATAAAGAATAATGTTGATTATAACCATTTGAGACTTTAGAATTTATCTAGGAGGAAGAGAATGGGTTATTGGGTGTAGAGACACCATTAATAACGACTATGAAGCTTTATTCCCACCAAGTGTTTGATAAAATGCTTAAGTTACCAAAACATGAGTATTATAGCTAATATGGAATCCCTTTGACTTGTATTGCTATAGATTAAAGTTGAAAGGGTTCATAAACATTGTATTACGCTCAAGAGATGGAAGTTAAGGTATGTGAGGCTAACTTTCTAAGTATGGGAATGTTAATGATTCTCCCTACACTATGTTCTTTTACCACCTTGTTCGATGGTCACATACTTATCTCTTTTTTTTCTGAACTGTGTACATGGATCACACTTAGAGAAAGTTCATCTGTATTAAATGATATTGGAATATCTAACCCCAACTTTTCTATACACTTCAAAATCATTTCTGACTATAAACATCTGGAGTAAACACTTAGTCACAAAATCTAAGTGGGAACTGTCTTATCTTTTATCTCACAGTAATAGCTGCTTCTTATAGCAACTTACTAACACGGTACTTTCTAGTTCTAATATGAATAAATCTAAACAACTTAAAATCATTCACTGAATTTCAATATCGGTTGCTATATGTTCTCATTTTTGTTCACCATATCTTCTTAGACGTATAAATCAATCGTACCAAAGACACGTTTTTGGTATATCAAATGTTTCTGACTCCTAGGCTTTTTGCATTTAGTCTCTTTTCTATCTAAAACTATAATGTCCAATTCTATGCCAGCGGTGTAATTCTTAACTTGTTGCACCGTAGGGTCTGACATATGAACTATCGTCATCCAAACTGCAACCCCATTTGCATGAATAAAATATGAAATTCTTCCGTGAGGTAAAGCTCATACAGATACACTACCACACACAAACATGTCCTTCAGGGTATATCATTATCTGATAAATCACTTCCTACGCCATCCGATGAGTTATGGTATTAATCCAGACCTAAAATATGCAAAGATTTCGCTATAATCACTATTCCTTACATATTCCTTTAACACTCATAGGCATTACTGTATAATCATCAGTCACCAAAATTTTGATACACTGCGAATTGGAGTCACCAAAATTTTGATACACTGCGAATTGGAGATCTGGTAACTGAATAACTGATAACTGGCATCCTGAATAACCATAAACTTGCTAACTGAAAGATTATATAACTGATAATTGAGGTAAAGTGATAACCATAGAACATGATAACTACTTTTGTACTTTCTGATAGGGTTATGCTATAATTTGTACTACTACCCATTGCATCCCACTTTTAACATCATCTCATGTCATATTTGTTACCAACCTATACTCCATAATTTTACCCCAATGTGAAATCATCATCTCTTCTTGCCCGTCTCACGGGCATTAGATTCATATGGAATTCTATAGGAACAGAAGGTTAACTGTTGCTCTAAGCTTCATGGGCACGATCTAGAGTAGAAAGAAGTGAGGCAATCCTGGATGTCTTGGTAGTTAACCATTTATATGAGTGGCCGGCACACACATATACAGGAAACTCCACTGGACATGACTTCATAGACTCCCTAGGACTCTTGAACCTAGTGCTCTGATACCAAGTTTTGTCACGCATCAAACCTGGGCCTGGACGTAACACGACACTCGGTGCCTGACTATATATGACAGAGCAAACCAACTAGCTGGCTGAATCAACATGTGATATCATAACATACTGAATGCGGAATATAAACTAACACATGCTGATATACTGAAAGTCTGGATGATATAAATCTAAGTGTGGAAATACTAATACAATTCTGAAACATATTTGTAGCCAACATAGCTTAATATAAAAAGCATGCGACTCTGTCTAGCTGTTACTCTAGTCAATGAAGCCTCTAATGAAGTACTGAAAACACTGACTGTCTAAATATACTGAAGACTGTAAGGTAATGATAATGCCCCAAAAAAATTGGGGACCACCAAATAGATGGTATGAGAATCCTAGCACTCTGAATCGTCAACCTGTAGATCATTACCTGCATCATGACATACAGGCCCCAGACAAAAAGGGACGTCAGTCCATTTGAATTGCACTGGTATGTAAAGCAACTATAAGTAAGGATATGAATACTCCCTCTTCTGAATGATGAACCGCCTGTTTATTTGAATACATAAACTATGGTATCAGGCCCAATATATATGTTCACAAACTACGGCCTCAGGCCTAAGTATACGTATACATAACTGCGGCCTCAGGCCGAAAGTTGCATAAAGCATAAATTGCGACCTCAGGACCAGATATGCATAAAGCATTAACTGCAGCCTCAGGCGCAAAGATGCATAAAACATTAACTACGGCCTCAGGCCCAAATACAGGTGTTCAACATTCATGGATTCAAAACCAGGAACTGAGAATCATACTGCAATACATGATACTGAAATACTGAATCATATTGAATTACATGATACTCGAAGGCTTAATAGAACTAGACTGAGACATGTATTCATGAACTGATTATAAAAACTGAAACATCAACTATTTATGACATGCTGAGTAATCTAGACTGAGACTCATGGGCATAAAACCTAAGTCTATATTGATTACGCACTTATTTCACAACATTCAAAATTAAAGTCATGAACGAGTTACGAAGCTAGAGAATCGAAGTTGAGCAACTATTCAAGGAACTAGGCTTAACTATATTCTTGAGGCAATTAGTAACGTGGTAAATGAACATAGTGTAGGGAGAATCATTAACATTCCCAAACATAGAGAGTTAGCCTCACATACCTTAACTTCCTGATCTTGAGCATAATACAACGTTTGTGAACCCTTTCAACTTTAATCTATAGAAATACAAATCAAAGAGATTCCATATTAGCTATTATACTTATGTTTTGGTAACTTAAGAATTATCAAACACTTGGTGGGAATAAAGCTTCATAGTTCTTATTAATGGTGTCTATACACCCAATAACCCATTCTCTTGCTCCAAGATAAATTCTAAAGTCTCAAATGGTTATAATCAATATTATTATTTATTACCCATAAGGTAAACAACACCCTTAACCAATAATCAACAGTCAACAGCCCAAACTCATAACTGTTCATGCTTTTCTAGCAAACCCATCAACTCATATCTCATGAACTAGGGTCTATAATTATTAAAAACAATGCTAGAATCAATTAGAGGGTTAAGACATTACCTCTTTGAAGTTCAATCCCCTTAAATTCGAGTTCTAGGGTTCCTTCTCTCAACAATGATGTCCCAATCAAATATCTAATGATATGGAGGGTTTATCCATGTTAAATAAGATGTTGGGAAACTAAGATTAACTTAGAATCACCATTAGAACTTACCTTGGGTGGTGGACGGACCCTTAAGGAGTTAGGTTTTTGAGAGCTCTCCTTTCTAGAGCAAGTTTTTATGTTTTAGGGCGGTGGGGAATGAAATAGGGCTTTAAAAATGACTCCTCAAATGTGCCTATGCGCACCTGTAGGCTTGGCCGCACACCTGACCGCCAAAAATGGCAGGAACACTACCGCATGTTCGCAGCCGCGCTCGGGGCATGCACTGGGCACGGATATTGCGCACTGTTGTGTTAAATGCACATAACATTTTGCAAAAGATCTGTTTGGGATCCACAATATATCGTTGGAAAGATATTTCAAAGTCCTATAACTTTTATGTTTTGAGTTTTTCCAACTACCTTACATTTTTTTCATTAAACTTCATGCAAGAATGACCTTTTGTAAACTTCGTAGATTTTATCGAATCTTGTATACCTCACTCTTCGTCTTGATTCTAAAATAACTATTTCCACCCATAATCATACCAATATAACTTCACATGTACAAAATATAACCTTATTACCCATTTAACACATTCATACCTATGCTGAATTACGTGGTGTTACATTATCTCCCCCTTGGAATCATTCGTCCTCGAATGATGGTCCTGGCGACAACTATGACTATCTATGGACATTAAACGGGTTTGGTGGAAACATGAAATTTCATTGACACTTGCATACTAAATTGACTAAACACTGAAAGACATGGAGATTGTAATATAAGGTATGAAGGAGAAGGTTAGTTAACTTCAACATTTCTCCAAAACACCTGCCCGCTAACAAAGCATAACACAAGCCTCATAGGGCATCATAATGGACATAACATGAAACATATATGTGAGTACTAGTCTATCATGGATATGTAAATTCTGAACTAACACGGATATACGAATTTTGAACTGGCACGAATATTTGAGTACTGAAATGATATGAAAATCTGAGCACTGAACTAACATCAATATCTGAGTATTAAGGTGGCATGAATAATTGAGGACTGTACTGACATGAGTATCCGAGTACTAAACTGACATGAATGTTCTAACATGAGATCTAAATACTGGAAACACAAGTGTCGTGAAATGAGATTTGAATACTGGAAACTTGAATTTTATAATATGACACGTGAACTACTAGTGTACAACCTCTAATTATGGTGGAAATTCTAACTCATAAGCTACTTACCTGTTCCTTCATAGGATCCTATATGGGCCGATGTATCTGGTATTGAGATTTCCTTTCTTCCCAAATCTTATAACACCTTTCATATGCAAACTTTTAGAAACACCCAATCATCAACTTGAAACTTTATGTCTCTATGTTGTATGTTCGAATAGGACTTTTGGTGACTCTGAGCTGTCTTCAAATGCTCTTGAATCAACTTTACTTTCTCCGTAGACTGATTGACCAAATCTGATCCCAAAGCTCCGCTTCGCCAACTTCGAACCAACTAATTGGCAATCTACACCTTCGCCCATAAAAATCATGCTTTCGAAATGAGCGAGATAATCCTATTATAAGGTCCATATTTACCATCTCCACTAAAGGATGTGTGTGTTCTGAGATAAACACTTGGTTTTTAGCTGCTCCACTTTCACTTGCTGACAATTCAGACACTTGTCCACAAAGTTTGCAACTTTCTTTTTCATGCCGTTCCACCAATAAATCTCCTTAAGATCATGATTCATCTTTGGAAAACCCAGGTGGATAGAATACTTGGAATTATGGGCTTCTAACATCTTCCTACCTTGCTAAGTCTAGCTATGGTTGGAACACACAATCTATCCTGGTACCTCAAAGTACCATCACCTTCCTCTTGTTCAAGATCCATCGTCTTATACATGTGAATATCTCCTCTTTAAGCTACAACAAGTAGGGATCATCAAACCGTTTCTCCTTCACTTCGGCTACTAAGGAGGAACAAGTCCTATTCTAGACAACAACTCCACTATCTTTGGTGTCCGAAAGTCAAACTCTTACCTTGGCTAAGCAGTGAAATTCTTTCAACATAGTTCTCTTGTCTACCTCTTTCTTGAGCTATACTTCCCAGACTTGATTATCTTTTTAAGAACTTCATTAAAACACTTATAGTATTATTGTGAACTAATGTTTGACATGTACTCTAAATTTTAGAGTCTCATGCAATGGCACTACCCTCATAACACATAAATATGCATGATTTTATAGCTTTTCTGTGATCACTTTATCATCAATAACTAAGCCCGTTGATCATTCTACTCACTTTGTGCTCCTTACACATGCTAGACATATTCCTTGTGGTGATTCTACAGTTTTTCCTCATTACCGAACTGATTTTCTTTTTCATATCCCATGCTAACTATTCGGGTTTCAAATCTCTAACTGGACTTACTGAAAATTTTCACATCACCCCTTAGACAAAAGGTCTTATACTTGCAGATCCTTCTCTTTTTGTTGGGATCCAAATAACTTTCCTTATTTTCTGCAATCCTTTGTACTCTACGTCAATGACGACTCATCTTCCATCTTATTTCTGAGTTAGGAAAAACTAAATTATTCACACAACGGAAAGCTAATGTATTCACAACTATCATACACAATCTTAATAATTTAACTCTACTCACACTGTCTCTTCGAGAAACCACATTTCGATAATTCCTAAAGGCTATTCTTCTATAGTTTGCTCTCTCAGTGCTAGCTAATGTTTTTCCCACTGCCAGTACTTCGGATATAACTTAAAATTTTCTGGTTCTAACCTGGGTTCAGTGTTTCAAATTGTTACCCACTCACTAATGTTAACTTTACTAGGTAAATCAAATTGTACTCCTACTAGCACTGCTGAAATTGCTACTTTGTTGTATCTACTCAACACCTACTTACAATCCTTTTTACTAACCACCTGCTAGCATCATATTTTCTT
Organism: Nicotiana knightiana; assembly: GCA_005239525.1. Taxonomy (NCBI): domain Eukaryota; kingdom Viridiplantae; phylum Streptophyta; class Magnoliopsida; order Solanales; family Solanaceae; genus Nicotiana; species Nicotiana knightiana. The sequence goes on from ML438836.1 coordinate 65,188, forward strand.
CTCCTACTTTGAATAACTAAAGTGAAGCATAAGCTTATTCCTAACTTCCCTTACCATCCGACCCTGTTCTATGATCGCATACTTGTCTCTTTTTTTTGAACTATGTACATGGATCACGCTTAGAGAAAGTTCATCTGTCGTAAATGAAATTGAAATATCTAAGCCCAAATTTTCTATACACTTCAAAATTATTGCCGACCACAAACATCTGGAGTAAACACTTAGTCACTAAATCTAAGGGGGAACTGTCTTATCTTTTATCTTACAGTAATAGCTGCTTCTTATAGCAACTTACTAACGTGGTACTTTCTAGTTCTAATATGAGTAAGTCTAAACAACTTAAAGTCATTCCATGAATTTCAATATCGGTTGCTATATGTTCTCATTTTTGTACACCATATCTTCTTAGTCATATACATGAATTGTACAAAAGACACGTCTTTGGTATATCAAATGTTTCGGACTCCTAGGTGTTTTGCCTTTGGGCTCTTTTCGGTCCAAAACTATAATGACCAATTCTGTGCCAGCGGTCTAATTCTTAACTTGTAGCACCGTAGGGTCTGACATATGAAATATCGTCATCCAAACTACAACCCCATTTCCATGAATAAAAATGAAATTGTTCTGTGAGGTAAAACACATACGGATACACTACCACACACAAAAATGTCCTTCAGAGTATATCATTATTTGATAAATCACTTCCCGCGCCATTCGATGAGTTATGGTCTTAATCCAGACCTAAAATATGCAAATATTTCACTTTAATCACTGTTACTTACATATTGCTTTAGTACTCATAGGCATTACTGTATAATCATCAGTCACCAGAATTTTGATACACTGAAAATTGGAGATCTGGCAACTGAATAACTAATAACTGGCATCCTGAATATCCATACACTTGTTAACTGAAAGATTGTATAACTGGTAATTGAGGTAAAGTGATAACCATAGAACATGATAACTACTTTTGTACTTTCTGATAAGTTTATGCTCTAATATGTGCTAGTACCCATTGCATCCCACTTTTAACATCATCTCATGTCTCATTTCTTACCAACCTATACTCCATAATTATACCCCAATGGGAAATCATCATCTCTACAAGCTTGGGTTTTTCTTGCCCATCGCTTGGGCATTAGATACGTATGGAATTCGATAGGAACAGAGGGTTAACTAATTCTCTAAGCTTCATGGCACGATCTAGGGTAGAAAGAAGTGAGACAATCTTAGATGTGTTGGTAGTTAACCATTTATATGAGTGGTCGGAACACACATATAAAGGAAACTCCACTGGACACTGCTTCATAGACTCCCTAGGACTCTTGAACCTAGTGCTCTGATACCAAGCTTTGTCACGCCCTGAACCTGGGCCATGACGTAACACGACACTCTGTGCCTGACTACATGTGACTGAGCGAACCAACTGGCTGACTGAAATATATGTGATACATAACATACTGAATGCGGAAGATAAACTAAAACATGATGTTATACTGAAAGTATGGATGATATAAATCAAAGTGCGGAAATACTAATACAATTTTGAAACATATTTGTAGCCAACATAGCTTAATATAAAAAGCCTGCGACTCAATCTAGTTGTTTCTCTAGTCTATGAAGCCACTAATGAAGTACTGATAACACTGACAGTCTAAAAATACTGAAGAATATAAGGTAATGAAAATGCCCCGAAAGAACTGGGGATCACCAAATAGCTGGTACGAGAATCCAAGGGCTCTGAATCGTCATCCTGTAAATCATTACATGCATCGTGAGATGTAGGCCCCGGGAAAAAAAGGGACGTCAGTACATTTGAATTGCACTGGTATGTAAAGAAACTAAAAGTAAGGATATGAATAATCCCTCTTTTGAATGATGAACCACCTGTTTATCTAAATAAATAAGCTACGACATCAGGCCCAATTTATATGTGCAAAAATTGCAGCCTCGGGCCTAAGTATACATATACATATTTGTGGCCTCAGGCCCAAAGAGGCATAAAGCATAAACTGCGGCCTCCAGCCAAACATGCATAAAACATTAACTGCAACCTCAGTCCCAAAGATGCATAAATCATTAACTGCAGCTTCAGACCCAAATACAGGGGTACAACATTCATGGATTCAAAATCAGGAACTGAGAATCATACTGCAATACATGATACTGAAATACTGAATCATATTGAATTACATCATACTCGAAGGCTTAATCGAACTAGACTGAGACATGTATTCATGAACTGATTATGAAAACTGAAACTTCAACTGTTTATGACATGCTGAGTAATCTATACTGAGACTCAAGGGCATCAAACCCAAGTCTATATTGATTACGCACTGATTTCACAACATTCAAAATGAAAGCCATGAACGAGTTACGAAGCTAGAGAATCCAAGTTCTGCAACTATTCAAATAACTAGGCTTAACTATATTTCTGAGGCAATTAGTAACGTGGTAAAATAACATAGTGTAGGGAGAATCATTAACATTCCCAAACATAGAGAGTTAGCCTCACATACCTTAACTTCCTGCTCTTGAGCATAATACAACTTTTGTGAACCCTTTCAACTTTAATCTATAGAAATATAAGTCAAAGGGATTCCATATAAGCTATGATACTCATGTTTTGGTAACTTAAGCATTTTATCAGACACTTGGTGGGAATAAAGCTTCAAAGTTCTTATTAATGGTGTCTCTACACCCAATAACCCATTCTCTTGCTCCTGATAAATTATAAAGTCTCAAATGGTTATAATCAACATTATTCTTTATCACCCATAAGGTAAACAACACCCTTAACCAATAATCAACAATCAACACACCAAACCTATAACCGTTCATGCTTTTCTATCAAACCCATCAACTCATATCTCATGAACTAGGGTCTATAATCATTAAACCAATACTAGAATTAATTACCTCTTTGAAGTTCAAACCCCTTGAATTAGAGTTCTAGGGTTCCTTCTCTCAATAATGATGTCCCAATCGAATATCTAATGATATTGAGGGTTTATCCATGTTAATAAGATGTTGGGAAACTAAGATTAACTTAGAATCACCATTAGAACTTTCCTTGGGTGGTGGAGGGACCCTTAAGGAGTTAGGTTTTTGAGAGCTCTCCTTTTTAGAGCAAGTTTTTATGTTTTACGGTTGTGGGGGAATAAATAGGGCTTTAAAAATGACTCCCCAAGTGCTCCCACGCGCACCTGTAGGCCTGGTGGCGCACCTGACCGCCGAAAATGGCAGGAACACTCCCCGCCCGTATGTGCATATAACCAACAATCACAACTCCTCGCAACACCGAAGGGTAACTCATAGATCACTCCAGAACACGATAAACTCAATGACAATTGAATGGTAGATCCCTCAACAATAGCAATTCAAAGTCAACAATTCTGACCTGGTGCAAAACAGACACCCATGCTGGGCTTACCAATGATATCCAAATCAACTGTGGTCACCCGCAATAGGTAGATAACTCTCCGAGAATTCAAAAAGACTGAATCATGGCACATACTAACATCTGACTAGCTTTGGTCAGTATCTTCGTAGTCCACAACCACAAAACAATCTGTTTATGAGAACCTTCAGTCTCGAGGTCCATGAAGCGCACGAATCACCATACCTGATCCCAACTCCACCGCTCAAATATATAACACCTCTAATACCCAATCATTCCACGAGGTGTGCCCCTAAAATTCTTTTGTGCCATAAAAAAACTGGAATATCAGCAGTCGATCCAACAAGAGAGCGCCACAATACCAATGAAGCACCCTCAACTTAAACACATTGCCCTTTCTGAAATGTACACCCTCCTCAAGCCGCACCAATTAGTGATACCATTTACCTAGTCATCTGAAACGGCCCACGCTGCCTAAGAATTTATGACCTTCCTTCCAGAACTGAACCGAGACCTCACACATGCAATCTCAGTCTCTACACAACATACCACATACACCATGCCATCCTATGATAAATATGAGAACTTCATAATCCCTTCCGAGCCACAAGAAACTACGTACCCAACTAGCCAAGAACTTTACATTTGATCCCATCTAGAAGCAAAACCACTATACATCACATGCTCCTCACGGCAGTAGAAAATACACATCTCTAACCGTAGTAGAAACCATCAAGAACTCTCTGAATCCCATTTGTACGACACCAAACCGACATGACTGAATCCTTCTGACTCAACCAAGCTACATATGTCACCAAAACCCGAGAGCATTGCTAAGAAACACATGTAGAAACTCATTACCTCATAATCACCCAAAGGACTAATAATACCCCTTACCATGCCGATCCGACCTACTACCAAGCTATCCTATTAATCCAAGTTACTTATGAATTACCTTCGAATTGATACCTCTCCTTGCCATAATACCGCAATTCTCAACCCAGACTCACCACCCGAGACCCAAGCATAACACCAATCTGTCTAAGGCTCGTAAGCCGCTGAATACTCTCTCAAATATCCCCAAAAGTACCACATTCAAAATGCTTACCCTGAAGACACTTCCTGCGAATCTAAAGCCATTACCTTCATTTTTCTTGATATTGATATGTAGAATCCATGATAACGTAGAAATGCCACAAGTCTTGACACCCTCCAACGTAAATCTCAGTTCTAGCCAAATACATACTTTGAAAATCCTCAATTGTTACATATAAACTCAAATCCATCAGAACCATTCTCGAGAGTAATCCACTCTATGCAAATCTCAATTACACTGATCAAACAGACCGAACGACCAAGCCCTATTTGCACACCAACATCCTAGGAAGTAGTCCACACACTCGAAGAAACAAGCAAATTCCTACATTGGACACGCTACGCCTTTTACAATTACAACTCAATCATTCAATAAAATACATTTACCCATAGAGTACATTACAACCTGTATCCATAATTTCCATTACTCGAGTCATCCCCGCTCTCAACCCCTGTAAGACACAACTTATTCGCTAGTATACCTCAAACTAAAACTGATACGACACTTAGCCGCGCAATTAACTTATCAACACCAGACTACCCCACTAGGACCAAAGCCATAGATCAAGGCAACCAATAACTCACAATGCACATACGTTATCACCGCCACAATACCGCAGTGAGATTCAACTAAATCCTTCATAAGCTCAAATAACACCAACTATCTAATGTCTCAAATCATCTACAAATCTTGCATTCACCATTGTAATAGTCATGCCAACTTCCACAAGCGATCTAAACTCAAATTGCAATATATATCAATTACTGATAAAAGAGCACTTGCTACAAAACCACCTAAGGATCACACAACCTTAGGACACCCCGAGGGAAATAGCCTCGCCTGCTTAGCCTCAAACTGATCTCTCTCTATACCCTTCTAAAAATCATAGCTATTATGCAATTAATTTATACCTCTGCATATAAACACAATCAACGGCTACCCTCGAGGCATCACAATACGCAGTATACGAACCTTAAGCTGATGGCAGAACTAACACTGGAGCTGTGGTCAAAGAAATCTTGAGCTTCTGGAAGCTCTATCTACACTCGTTTGACAACCTAGATACCTTCATTGGACACCACGTGCCCCAAGAATGCTCCTGAACTGATCCAAAATTCAAACTTGGAGGACTTTGCATCAAGCTTCTCCTCCCTCAATCTCTGCATTACAACTCTCAAATGCTGAGTATACTCCTCCTGGCTATGAGAGTACACCAGGATGTCATTAATGAACACAATAACAAAGGAAATCCAAATACGGCTAAAATACACTATTCATCAAATGCAGGAACGCTGATGGGGTATGGGTCAGCCCAGAAGACAACACCAAAAACTTATAGCACAATAGGAAGATTCACTTCCCTCCACAACTATACTACGTGAGAGGTCCTTCAATACACTCATAACTTGAAGCCATATGCCAACTCAACACAGAAGTCAAACACTCAATAGTCTTTTCCACATCTCCGACCAATTCTTTCTGTCACTATCAAACAATATGAGCACATTTCACCATCAAATCACACTAACAACATAGTCATCTAGTCACAAAATCCCATTATTAAGGACACAAACGGACATATAAGTCTCAAATGCACGTGCTCACACAATTGAAATCTCGGTGCTCAAGCCACAGACAAAGCCCGTCCTAAAGTCCTCCAGAATGGCCCATTATCAACATGCTAAGATCACATCTCGCACATCATGGAGATCGCAAGCCGTCGATGCACAGCTGATACCGAGCGTTCACGTGCGCATTTGAACACATGAAAGGAATTTAAAGAGTTACTCCTTTGGCCGAATAAATGGATTCGCACGACAAGAATTCAAGAATGTGAGATTTTACCTAAGGATTCTGTAGCCTCTCAAAGATAAGTACAGACATCTCTGTACCGATCCGCAAGACTCTACTAAACCTGCTCATGACCGATGAATCCTATGTAACCTAGGCTCTGATACCAACTTGTCACGACCCCAAATCTACTCCGGCTGGATGGCGCCTATCGCGATACTAAGCTAGCGAATTCAATACTCAAAACATAAAGAACCTTCCGTTTATATCATTTCTAAACCAATAATTTATAAAGGTTTAATTTAAGCTTTTTTAAACAGACTAAGATATGCCCAATAATAGATACAACCAAAATCCCGGAGTCACTGGTCATGAGCATCTAAAGAAAATATACAAGTCTGGAAAATAAACTCTATAATAGTAAGAAGGAGAAATCAGGGCTGCGAATGCGTGCAACTGCCTCGTAAATCTCCGAGAAATCTCTAGAACAAGTAAACACCTCGCTCCTCCCTAGCACATAGATCTGCACACAAGGTGCAGGGAGTAATGTGTGTATGCCAACTCAGTAGTAATGAAAGTAAATAAGGTCTGTGCAGTAAGAAACACATAAAATCGGGTCATCAAATCACAAAAGGCACAATCTTTCTTTCCAACAGTGTACACGTTAAATCATCACGCTTAAAAGCCGATTTCAGTAAAAATCATTTGAGAATATACTTGCCAACAGTTTCAATATAACTTTCAAGATGTTTAGTGTAAAAATGATAAAAATCATAAAAAGCCTCTCGGGCAAAATAGTATTTCATAAACCACCCCTCGGGCATAACATCACTCAGAATCAGTCCCTCGGCATACCTCACCATCACTCGTAATCAGCCCCTCGGGAAAACTCACAGCCACTCATGCCTCCTAATCTCGTCACTCAACACTCGCGTTCAATAGGTACCTGCACCCACTAGGGGTGTACAGACTCCGAATGGGCTCCTACAGCCCAAGCGCTATATCGCTGCGGTGTGCAGTCCGACCCAATATCACTGCGGCGTGCAACCCGATCCATATATCTCGCTGCGGCGTGCAACCCGATCCAACATATCTCGCTATGGCATGCAGCCCGATCCATATATATTCCTCACAACACAGGCCCTCGGCCTCAGTCAGTCAGAAGCCTCTCAAGCCACTCAAACTATCAGTAAAACAGGGTGCTCATCCTAAAATATCATTTTTATACATCAAATAGAGTAAATAAGACTGAGTTTCAAAATAAGTAAAACGTAGCATGACTGATTACGAATCTTAAATCAACACAATGAGAAAATAGTAGTGAAAAGCCCCTAAGGGTTCAAACAACTTGGCACGAGGCCTAAATACGACATTCAACCCAAAACATAGTAAATACCTCTAAAACATAAAATATCATATGATTTCTTAGTCAAATACGCAACTTAATAGTTGCTACGGCACGGACCGAGTCACAATTACCCGACAGTGTACGGCACACGCTCGTCATCTAGCATGTGCGCCACTCCAAAATAGTGATACAAGGTGAAGTCCGGGGTTTCATACCCTCAGGACAAGATTTACAATCATTACATACCTCAAACCGGATGAAAATCTACTCCTCGATGCCTTTTCCAATCGACTCGGCCTTAAATCGCTCCGAATCTATTCAAAATCAGATTTATACCATGAATATACGCTAAAGGAACAAAGCCCACGCGAAAATACTCAAATTACCTCAAAAATCCCAAAATTGGCCAAACCTGACCCCGGGCCTACGTCTAGGAATCCGATAAAAACTAGAATCCTTACACTCTCACGAGTTCATACATACCAAATACATCAAAATCCGACAACAGACGACCCCTGAAAAATCCTCAAATCAAAGTCTCCATATTTCAAGCCCTAATTCTCAAATTTAAACCCTTAATTCCCATAAATTTCATGTCAAATCTGTTAGAAATCATTATAGAATCGAGTATTGAGTTAAAAACATTACCTCAAGGTGTTACCCCTCGAATCCCTCTTCCAATCCTCTCAAAAAGCTCCAAGCCCGAACACAAATGGTGGAAAAATGACCAAAATTCGTGAAGGAAACCTTATATAGGTTCTTCCCAGAACACTCGCACCTGCGGCCCCAAAAGACGCACCTGCGAAAAATCCATCGCAGGTGCAGTTTTCACTTAACCCAGGGAAGTCCGCTTCTGCGGTCAATATCCATATCTGAAGTCTCATAGGTGCGGTCCAATGTTTGCACCTGCGAAAATTGTCTCAGCCCCTCACACTCCGCATTTGCGGCCTCGCCTCATGCATCTGCGGCCTCGCACCTCCGGTCCCCAATCTGCTGGTGAGGAAATGACAGAAACAGAAGCTACAACTGCTCAAACTAAGATCCAAATCTTTCCCTTAACCATCCGAATTCATCCCGAGGCCCTCGGAACCTCAACCAAAAGTACCAACAAGTCATATATCATCACCCGAACTTAGTCGAACCTTCGGGACACCCAAAACAACATCAAAAACCGAATTAATCCAAAATTCAAGCCTAAGGATTTCCAAACTTGAGAAATTCGCCAACGATGCTGAAACCACTCAAATCGCGTCCGAAAAACCGAAAATTTTCCACACACATCCCAAACAACAATACGAACCTATCCTAACTTCCGAAATTCCATTCCGACCCCGATAGCAAATTTCCGCTGCTGACCGGAAATCACCAAAAATCCAATTTCGCCAATTCAAGCCTTATTCTACCACGGACCTTCGATTAATATTCCGAACACACACTTAAGTCCCAAATCACCTAACAAAGCTATCCAAATCATAAAAACCACATTCCGAGGCCATATACCCCTAAGTCAACTTCCGGTTGGCTTTTCCAACTATTTAACCAACTCAAGAGACTTAGTGTCTCATTTCTCTCCACAACCACTCTGGACCCGAACCAATCAACCTAACACAACATAAAAGAGTTGTAGCACACAAAATGAAGCAGAAATGTTGAAAAGAGGGGATAAACTCTCGTAACGACCGATCGAGTCATTACGTTTTCCCCCACTTAAAACATATGTTCGTCCTCGAACATGCCCAAAGTTGTTGAAGACCCATAAAAAAATTGGCGTGTAACCTACCGTGCACATACCCGGGGGTGATCCCACGTCACCCTATCCCATATAGGTCTAATAGTACAACATAGCTGAAATTTTGCAATCCAACCTAACCCATAAACCTTCAGAACCAAATTTCCACTTCTGAAATAATATATAAGATCAAAATTCCACACCTATAACTGAACACATTCTGAACACGCTACATCAATCCATATCCGTAACCCAAGATGTAATCCCATGATATACCACATGACTCAAACACTCATAGCAATAACTCACAATCGCAATAGCTGCTCCAAACATCCCGATACTGGTATATAACCTCTTATCAAGCAAAGCCTCATTCTAACACTTCCATATACTTCCAATGTTCAAAGAAACACGAAGAAACTAATAACCATTCGTCCGATCAGCCAGACATGGAGCTCCCCCTTCTCCGACAGGAACTATAGTAGATTTCTAAGCCGACTTCCGATATTATCCTTCCGACTATGCTGATAGTATTCATTCTAGGTCTAACTATAGTACATTTCTATTCAGACAATATTTATTCTAGGTCCAAGGACCTCTTCTCATCCAACACGACCACTCTGATGACATGACACATCAATACACTCCAAAGCCATAACCTGCGCAACCGTGCACCAAATAAAAACATCCCAACGTACTCAAATCATAGAAAAGATTCACACGAGAGGACTATCCCGCCAGCTTAACAAGTACTATCAAAACACCACACTAAGAGCCTGACACACATTGAAAACCAAAACACACGACTCCGACACTAAGGGTCATACCTCTACATAACTCCTCTACAATGCGTGATCCTATCCAAATGTTTGTTTACATGAAATACTTCATGCCACCTTGCCCCAAAATCAATTACCATGCGCAATTCGATGTCAATTACTCAAAGTGAATTGCCATAACCATGGGGGAATCATATGTTACCATGCCACACGAACCCAAAAGAACATAACCAATACGTCTCAATCCTGCAATACCCAATTACTTTCCTTACTCAAATCCCGCCATAAAGCCCAAATAGATTCGCACCATATGTGCATATAACCAACAATCACAACTCCTCGCAACACCGAAAGGTAACTCATAAATCACTCCAGAACACGTATAAACTCAATGACAATTGAATGGTACATCCCTCAACAATAGCAATTCGGAGTCAAAAATTCCGACCCGGTGTTGAACGCACACCCATGCTGGGCTTACCAATGATCACTAAATCAACTCTGGTCATCCACAACAGGTAGATAACTCTCCGAGAGTTCACAAAGACTGAATCATGGCACATACTAACATCTAACTAGATTTGGTCAGTATTTTCACAGTCCACAAACACAAAATAATCTGTATATGAGAATCCTCATTCTCTAGGTCCATGAAGCGCACGAATAACCATAACTGATCCCAACTCCACCGCTCAAATATATAACACCTATAATAGCCAATCATTCCATGAGGTATGCCCCTAAAATCCTTTTATGCCATAAAAAAACTGGAATATCAATAGTCGATTCAACAAGAGAGCGCCACAATACCAATGAAGCTCCCTTAACTCAAAAACATTGGGCTTTCTGAAATGTATACCCTCTTCAAGCCGCACCAATTAGTGATACCATTTACCTTATCATCTGAAACTGCCCATACTGCCTTAGAATTTATGACCTTCCTTCCAGAACTGAACCGAGATCTCACACATGCAATCTCAGTCTTTACACAACATACCACATACACCATGCCATCCTATGATAAATATGATAACTTCATAATCCCTTCCGAGCCATAAGCAACTACATCCCCAACTAGCCAAGAACTTTACATTTGATCCCATCTAGAAGAAAAATCACTATACATCACATGCTCCTCATGCCAGTAGAAAATACATATCTATAACCGTAGTAGAAACCATCAAGAACTCTCTGAATCCCATGTGTACGACACAAAACCGACATGGCTGAATCCTTCTAACTCAACAAAGCTACATATGTCACCAAAACCCGAGAGCATTGCCAAGAAACACCTGTAGAAACTCATTACCTCATAAGCACCCAAAGGACTAATCATAACCCTTACCATGCCGATCCGACCTACTACAAAGCTATTCTATTAATCCAATTTCCTTCTGAATTACCTTCGAATTGATACCTCTCCTTTCTATAATACCGCAATTCTCAACCCAGACTCACCATACGTGACCCAAGCATAACACCATACCGTCTAAGGCTCGTAAGCTGCTGAATACTCTCTCAAATATCCCCAAAAGTACCACATTCAAAATACTTAACCCGAAGAGACTTCCTGCGAATCTAAATCCATTACCTTCATTTTTCCTGATACTGATATGTAGAATCCATGATAACGTAGAAATTCCACAAGTCTTGACACCCTCTAACGTAAATCTCAGTTCTAGAAAAATACACACCTTGAAGATCCTCAATTGTTACATATAACCTTGAATCTATCAGAACCATTCTCGAGAGTCATCCACTCTATGCAAATCTCAATTACACTGATCAGACATACCGAACGTCCTGGCCCCAACATCCCAGGAAGTAGTCCACACACTCGAAGCAACATGAAAATTTCTACATTGTAAACGCTACACCTTTTACAATTACAACTAAATCATTCAATAAAATACATTTACCCATAAAGTTTGTTCCAAAAATCATTGCTATTACGCAATCACTTTATCCTTCTGCATCTAGACACAACCAACGCCTACCTTCGAGGCATCACAATACGCGGTATAAGAACCTGAAGCTGATGGCAGAACTAACACTGGAGCTGTGGTCAAAGAAATCTTGAGCTTCTAGAAGCTCTATCCGCACTCGTCTGACCACCTAGATACTTTCATTGGACACCACGTGCCCCAAGAATGCTACTGAACTGAGCCAAAATTCAAACTTGGAGGACTTTGCATCAATCTTCTCCTCCCTCAATCTTAGCATTACAACTCTCAAATAATGAGCATACTCCTCCTGGCTACGAGAGTACACCATGCTGTCATCAATGAACACAATAACAAAGGAAATCCAAATACGACTGAGATACGCTATTCATCAAATGCAGGAATGCTGCTGGGGCATGGGTCAGCCCAGAAGATATCGCCAAAACTCATAGCACAATAGGAAGATCCACTTCCCTCCGCAACTATACTATATGAGAGGTCCTTCAATACACTCACAACTCGAGGCCGTATTCCAACTCAAGACAGAAGTCAAACACTCAATAGTCCTTGCCACATCTCCGGCCAATTCTTTTTGTCACAATCAAACAATCTGAGCACATTTCACCACCAAATGACACTCACCACATAGTCATCTAGTCACAAAATCCCATCAATAAGGACACGAACGGACATATAAGTCCCAAATGTACGTGCTCACACAATCAAAATCTCAGAAGCCACAGAAAAAACCCGGCCTCAAGTACTCCGAACTGCCCCATTATCAACATGTTGAAATCACATCTCGCACCTCACTCATGGAGATCGCAAGTCGTCGATGCACAGTTGATACCGAGCGCTCACATGCACATTCGAACACATGAAAGGAATTTAAAGAGTTACACCTTTAGCTGAATAAATGGATTCACATGACAAGAATCCAAGAATGTGAGATTTTTCCTAAGGGTTCTACAGCCTCTCGAAGATAAGTACAGATGTGTCCGTACCTATCCACAAGACTCTACTAAACCTGCTCATGACCGATGAGTCCTATGTAACCTAGGCTTTGATACCAACTTGTCACTACACCAAAACTACCCCGATCGTGATGGCGCCTATCGCGATACTATGCCAGCTAATTCAATACTCAAAACATAAAGAACCTTCCGTTTATATCATTTCTAAACCAATAATTTATAAAGGTTTAATTTAATCATATTTAAACAGACTAAGATATGCCGAATAATAGATACAACCCAAAATCCCGGAGTCACTAATCATGAGCATCTAAAGAAAATATACGAGTCTGGAAAATAAACTCTATAATAGTAAGAAGGAGAAAGAAGGGTTGCGGACGCGTGCAACTACCTCGCAAATCTCCTAGAAATCTCTGGAACAGTTAAACAACTCATTCCGCCCTAGGACCTGGATCTGCACAAAAGGTGCATGGAGTAATATGAATACGCAAACTCAGTAGTAATTAAAGTAAATAAGGTCTGAGTAGTAAGAAACACATAAAATCAGGTCATCAAATCACTAGAGGCACAATATTTCTTTCCAACAGTGTATACGTTAAATCATCACGCTTAAATGCTAATTTCAGTAAAAATCATTTGAGTATATACTTGCCAACAGTTTCAATATAACTTTCAAGAAGTTTAGTGTAAAAATGATAAAATCCTTAAAAAGACTCTCGGGCATAAACATATTTCATAAACCGCCCCTCGTGCATAATATCACTTAGAATCAGTCCCTTAGCATACCTCACCATCACTTGTAATCAATCCCTCAGGCAACCTCACATTCACTCATGCCTTCCAATCACTTGTCACTCGACACTCGCACTCAGTAGGACCTGCGCTCACTGGGTGTACAGACTCCGGAGGGGCTCCTACAGCCCAAGCGCTATATCGCTACGGCGTGTAGCCTGACCCAATATTGCTGTGGCGTGTAGGACGATCCATATATCTCGCTGCGACATGCAACCCGATCCAACATATCTCGATGTGGCGTGCAGCCCGACCCATATATATTGCTGCAGCGTGCAACCTAATTCATATATATTCCTCACAACACAGGGCCTCGGCCTAACTCAGTCAGAAACCTCTCAAGCCACTCAAACTATTAGTAAAATAGGGTGCTCATCCCAAAATATCATTTTTATGTATCAAATGGAGTAAATAAGACTGAGTTTCAAAAATCAGTAAAACATAGCATGACTGAGTACAAATCTTAAATCAACACAGTGAGGAAATAGTAGTAAAAAGCCCCTAAGTGTCCAAAGAACTTGGCACGAGGCCTAAATATGGCATTCAACCCAAAACATAGTAAATATCTCTAAAACACAAAAAATCATATGATTTCCTAGTCAAATACACAACTTAATAGTTGCTATGAGATGGACCGAGTCACATCCCCCGACAGTGTACGGCACACACTCGTCATCTAGCATGTGCGCCACTCCAAAGTAGTGATACAAGGTGAAGTCCAGGGTTTCATACCCTCAGGACAAGATTTACAATTATTACTTACCTCAAACCAGATGAAAATCTACTTCGCGATGCCCTTGCCACTCGACTCAGCCTCAAATCGCCCTGAATCTATTCAAAATCAGATTTATACCATAAATATATGCTAAAGGAACAAAGCCCACGCGAAAATACTCAAATTACATCAAAAATCCCGAAATTGATTAAACCTGATCCCCGGGCCCACGTCTCAGAATCCGATAAAAATCACAAAACTAGAATCCTTACACTATCACGAGTCCGTACATACCAAATACATCAAAATCCGACAACAAACGACCCCTCAAATCCTCAAATCAAAGTCTCCAAATTTCAAGCCCTAATCCCCCAATTTTAACACTTAATTCCCATAAATTTCATATCAAATCAGTTAGAAATCACCATAGAATCGAGTATTGAGTTCAAAAACATTACCTTCAGGTGTTACCACTAGAATCCCTCTTCCAATCCTCTCAAAAAGTTCCAAGCCCGAACACAAATGGTGGAAAAATGACCAAATTTTGCGAAGGCAACTTTATATAGGTTCTTCCCAGAACACTCGCACCTGTGGCACCGCACTTGCAGAAAATCCATCGCAGGTGCGGTTTTCACTTAATCCAGGGAAGTCCGCTTCTACGGTCAATATCTGCATCTGTGGTCTCGCAAGTGCGGTCCAATGTGCGCACCTGCGTAAATTGCCTCAGCCTCTCACTCTCTACATCTGCAGCCTCACCTCATGCATTTGGGGCCTCGCACCTACGTTCCCCAATCTGCAGGTGCGGAAATGACAGAAACAACAGCTACAACTGCTCAAACTAAGATCCAAATCTTTCCGTTAACCATCCGAATTCATCCTGAGGCCCTCGGGACCTTAACCAAAAGTACCAACAAGTCATATATCATCACCTGAACTTAGTCGAACCTTTGGGACACCCAAAACAACATCAAAACACCGAATTAATAAAAAATTCAAGCATAAGGATTTCCAAACTTCCGAAATTCGCCAACGATGCTGAAACCACTTAAACCGCATCCGAAAAACCTGAAATTTTGCACACACATCCCAAACGACAATTCGAACCTATCCTAACTTTTGGAATTCCATTCTGACCTCGATAAAAAATTTCCACTGCCGAGTGGAAATCGTCGAAAATCTAATTTCGCCAATTCAAGCCTAATTCTACCACAGACCTCTGATTAACATTCCGAGCACACTCCTAAGTTCTAAATCACCTAACGAAGCTATCTGAATCATAAAAACCACATTTCAAGGACATATACCCCTAAGTCAACTTCCGGTTGAATTTTCCAACTATTTAACCAACTCAAGAGACTTAGTGTGTCATTTCTCTCCACAACCACTCCGGACCCAAACCAATCAACCGAACACAACATAAAAGAGATGTAGCACACAAAATGAAGAAGAAATGGGGGAAAATAGGGCTAAACTCTCGAAATGACCGATCGAGTTGTTACATAATTAGAGCTTATTTATGATTAGGTATATGATATTTAGCCTAGTTCTTAATTGAATTTGAGAATTGATGGTTGCAAACATTGGTTCATGCCTAATTGACTTAGTCTCTACTTGAGAAAGAGAGAATAAGTCTATGAAAACTTGGCTAACAAGAAATTGGGGTGAACTCAAGAAATTGATAGCCCCAATTAAATGGTCGAATCTAGAGATACTAAGACCCGACTTGAGCATATATCACTTGTTTCATGAAATACCCATTTGGACTTGAGAAAGCGAAATTGGGCAAAATCACTCAAACTACCGAGAGGTATAGAGTGAGTAATCGCGTATGATTTCTATATTGTATCTCGATCAACTAAACATGCCCTAAAGCTCTCAATCCGTTAGGTATCCATCTAGTCGGAAGTTATAACCCTAGATCTTTTATAAACTTGAAAAATAACAATACCAAAAATATTGTCTCTTAGCTTTTCAATTACAAGCATTAGCATACGAACTAGAAGTAGAAAGGAAATAAGTGAATATGTGGAACTGCAATATTAGGCATGTCATACACTAGGATAGGTATATATCAAATCCTACATAAAGCTCTCTGTGGAATCGACCCCGACTCGTGTTGGGTATTTATAATTAGATCGACCGCCTCACAGTCCCAATTAGTGGTGTGAGTTTGGGCAACAACATTTGTGTGTGCCTGTAAGATGAGAACATCCTGCAATTTATAGAGTTTATAGAATAGGAAATAACTAGAGTTCCAATGCTATACTCTTCCTTGGTGGAAAAGTTCTAGTTATCTCCTAATTCTAACTTCTCCCTTATCATGGATAAAGTTATTTTCGAGTAAGGAGTCCTTATCCTTATCATTTATGCAATATTTTCGATCAGGAGATATCAGATATAATAACTTAAGCTTATCTCCTTCACATGCATCTCTTATGCTTGAATTTATCCGTGTCTGTGTACATTTCGTATGGACCTGGTGCATGCTTGGGTTCCTTTGTTAATCATCAAAACACCCTTCACTTGGTTCAATAAATTCCCCCTTTTTGATGATGACAAACTCTGTGATATTCATAAGCATAAGCCATGTTTCAACTCAGCTCAACATCAACACAAAGTTAGAACACTTTTTATTTTTAAAGTCACTAATCATCAAGGACCAGGTTCATTAGGTTATAAACATCACAGTCCAAAGTAAAAAGCACAACCTATCTTCCCTATTTTGGCATCATCGAAATGTTGCATAATTATATTAGATAACTAGATTTTAATAGAAATTACTCATGGCCACTAGGGCTACTTCAAATGCAATCATGGAGTAAAGCATCATTTATCAATCTAATGGTATTAGCCATCTAAGAAGCATCAACAAATAGATAGAGCACAAAAACAGTTGATTATCATTGATACTTGTCATCCACAAAGCATAAAGAGAAATAAAAACACTGGTTCATGAGTAAAAGAAATAAAAAAAGAATCCCATCCGGGTCACTGGTTGGTCTAACTAGGCTAGGAAGTCTTAAAGCTGCGAAGGAACAGGTTCTTGGTTCTTGGCTTGAAGCAGTTTCAACATATCCTGAAGAATGCCATCATTATTCTCCTTTTCCTTTGCAAGCTTAAGTCTGAGATCATCTCTCTCAGTTTTTACTTCTGCCAACCTCTTCTTCAGCCTTTCAATTTCAGCATCCTTAGCCCCAATCTTTTGCACCAAGGCTTGCACTTTGCTATTCACAGGTACCTTTTTGGATGAACAAGGTTCTTTGGGAGTGGTATGGACTTCATAGTCACAAGAAGTCAAAGACCCAAAGTGATCCTTGCATGTACCAACTTCCCGTTTCTTGATGGGTACCTTAAAGTGTGCAAGTACAGTTGTGAGAATAATACCATAGGATATGGAATGTTTTTTGGTGTCAATCAAAACCCTATCAAGAAGGTGGATGATAAATCCAGGCCAATTAATTTTTTTCCACTGTCCAGACATTCCATAAGGACCAGGTCCATGAATGTGGCAATGTGCCTCCTTTCCTGCTTAGGCGGCACAACTTTGTTAACAAATTCTAACAGCACCTTGTGGGGTGGTTTCATCTCACTTTTGTATATGGCCTTGGGCTGAAGCTCTTCTTCATTGTCACCAAACTTCCTTGTAATGGCAAGGGAGGTAAGGAGATACTCTAGACTTGGCCATTTGAGATTTTTGTAATTATTGTACCCTTCAGAAGGTACACCTATGATCTCTCCCAATTCCTTGTCATCAAAACTCACTGCCATCCTCTTCACTACACTGGTGACTCAGCCATTTTTGATCTCACAATTTGCCTTGAACTCCACAATCTCAGTTCTCACAAGTTTTTCATTCATCTGAAGGACCATGTCCTTCCAACCCTGCAATTGTAACTTCTCTAGGAGCATCGACATACCTTCCTCCTCCAAGTCCCTTAGGAGTCTACCTTTCAAGATGGTTCTCTTCCCAAACTTAATCATCTTGTCCTTCTCAGCGCCAGATTCTTCTTATTCTTCTTCACTTTCTTCTTCTTCCACCACTTTCACTTTTCAAGATTTCAATGCAGACCAGGTTCTTTTAGGAAAAGTAGAGGGCTCTGTAGACTTTGTTTTTGAGACAGACTTCTTTATGGAAGTCTTGGTTTTCTTTGCCTTTGGAGTCACAACCTCCATTTCTTCTGCCTCCTCTTCATCAAGAAGAACCAGATCCATCTTCTCAATTTTAACTACCTCAACAGGCTCAACCAATTTCTTCTTTCCTATTGCGACAAATTTTCTCTTACTTTGTTTTAAGGCCTTTTCCAATTCAGCCTCACTCAGCATCTTCTGGCTCCTAGTATCTCTTCCTCTAGTAGGAGGAGTCTGTACAGGGATAGACGAGGCATCCTTTCTTTTCTTGTTTGCCCTACCAGTACCAGGGACTTTAACTCCTGAACTCCTTTTCTTTTTAGGATTGTAACTGTCATACATCCTTGTTAGTAGGTCTTCAAGGGGTTCCTACTTAGATGGAACAAGTTCTTGAACATTCTTCCCCAATCTAACCATCCCCCCAACAACTTCTCTAGATCCGCTTTCCCTTTTTTCTCTCACATTTTCTTCTTCTCCAGCTGATTCCTCACTCCACACAACCATAGCACATGTTTCTTCAATCAGACCAAAAAGAGTGGGTGAAGATTCAGCCACTCATTTTCCCACTCCCCTCATAGCACCGTGAGCATCCTCACTCTTTTTTTTCTTTTTTTTTTGTTCTTACCACCAAATTTCCCAAACTCAGTGGTTTCAACCCCAGCCTCCGTTCCTACCAGAACAAACCTATTTTCCATATTTGCAGCAACCTTAGAGATGATTTTAGGAGTAACTTTAGGGCCAGATGTTACCTACTCTATTTCAGAAGAAACAATTTCTTCCCCTTCAATAGCATACTTGAATGATTCATCAGATTTCTGGGGCTCTTCTTCCCGACTTGCTTTCAGTTGTTCATTAATTTTCTTGATTTGTTCTCCTCCAGCAACAACCTTGTGAGGCATCATCTTGAACCTTCCTTTCTTCAAGGTGGGTGTGGTTGAAGGTGTGATGGATGGTGTTAGTGTAGTTTCCTTGGGTGGCGATGAGGGATTCTCAAAATGGTTTTCCATTTTTATGTTTGGGTATGAGAGAAGATGATTTTGAGTGTGTTTAGAATATGAGAGAAAATAGAGAGAATTTTTGACTGCTTGTAAATTAAGAAGTGAAGAAACAACTAAGGCCTAATAAATTTAAAGAGGAGAGTTTAATTGGGTAATGACAGCATTTTCAGAAGTCTAATCAAACTGGAAGTTAGTTTGAAAAGACGTTGAAGATTCTCCCTAGAATCTAGGCACTTACTGCGTTTTTTGGGACTCTGTTTGAACGAAACTGGTTTATTTCCTAATAGATAAGTTCAAGGAGGTTATGATTAAATGAGACTCTCCTCTTGATCATAATCCAAATATATTTCAAAATATTCAGAGTGGAGAGTACATACTATGTAATCTTAATAAACCAGGTTCTTCACTGAGAAAACTCTTGTGTAAGTCTGAATTTTCTAAGAAAATAAAAATAATATCATTAGATATTAATGAGATATTTTAGCACATGGCACAAGAGTATACTAATAAAAGCATGAGACTGAGCAATATCTAATAGAATGATGTACAAAAATTCACAAATTATCTAACCAATTTTTTGAGTTAGAACTCGTTCCTTTTAGGTGATCTTAATTATCCCTAATTCTAACTTGTTCCTCCCAAAGTGATCTCTACATAGAGCTTTTGTGAAGATGTCAGCTATTTGCTTGTCAGTAGCACATAATTCCACAGTGATCAAACCATTCTCATAGTTGACCCTCAAATAATGATGCCTCACATCTATGTGCTTAGTTCTCTTGTGATGAGTCGGGTTCTTGGACATACTAATTTCAGTAGTGTTATCACAAAATATGAGGATATGTCACGACCCAAATTTCCTCTCCGTTGGGAATCGTGATGGAACCTAGTATTAAGGACTAGGTAAGCCTAACATTCATGGAATAACAACAACAATAAATAAAATCTAATATTTTATGAAAATGGATTCTTTATACGAGAGTATATTCCCAAAACCTGGTAGTACAAGTCATAAGCTTTAAAGAATTTACACTAAAATTTCTAATTACCATTGTTCGGAAATAAGTACAACAATGTATGAACAAAAATATATGACGGTGACTCCTAAACCGCGAACGATGAAGCGGTTTTACCTTGAGTCTCCACAACAGCAACCGCGCTGCTAACAATCAATACCTGGATCTGCACAAAAAAAATGTGCAGAAGAGTAGTATGAGCACACCACATTGATGCCCAGTAAGTATCAAGACTAACCTCGGTGAAGTAGTGACACGGACTAGTCAAGACGCTCACTGGTCTAATAATTAAAGTGTTATATATGTATAAAATGACAGAATTTGACATCTATCTAATGACTACACAAGATAGTAAATAACAAAGAACTACAATGCAGAAGGAAGTACATCAACAACAATAGAACAACATAATAATACACAGAAAAATTGACAGAAATACAAGCCAAACCGGAAACCACAACAAAATAAGAACACTAGTAACTCAACACTGCATTAGTTTGTCCACATAACGCCTTAGCCAATAATACACCAACAAATTGGTCAAATCCTCGAGTGAAACTTTTAAACCGAAAGTTTATATTTAAAGCTTGTTAAAAATATAATCATTTCAGTGTAAAAATTTCCTTTGAAATATAATTCCTCCAAAGATACATAAATATACTTTACAAAACAAAATCCTCAAATGAAATTCCTTTCAATCAAAGCTTTTCAAATGTACCTTTCTAGTAAATGTTTTTCGAACATAAATTCCTCCAAGATAAATGCTTTGCAAACATAGTTTCCATCAAGGTAAATGCCTTTTAACTTTACTTTTCAATAATTGTCTTTCAAACATAGCTTTCCGTAAATATAAAACAACCGGGATTCCGTCCCATAGCTCAGAATTTAGTCATGCAGTACAGGGGGAAAGCTCCCGGAATACGTTCGTAGTCCCAATTTAAATATGCAGTGCATTATAGGGGAAATCTCCCGGAACACGTCCGTAGTCCCAATTGAAATATGCGATGTAGTACAGGGGGAAAGCTCCCGGAATACGTCCGTAGTCCCAATTTAAATATGCAGTGCAGTACAGGGGGAAAGCTCTCAGAATACCTCCGTAGTACCAATTTAAATATGCAATGCAGCGAACAGAGAGAAAAACTAGAACACGACAGAAACATCGTACATTTACACAATAAGCACAAAAGCAACAGAAGACAGAAATGCCAAATGCGACGAGCAAATCAATACAAGAAATTAAATCACAAGAATGGTAGAACTCACTCATAAGAAGTAGCCACTGAATGGAATGCCAAGCACAAAGAGAAACAGTATAACGAGGGGAAAACGAAGCAAATATATGAACAATTCTCAATATTCAAGTTCACAACAAGAAGAAACCAAATCATCCTGGCAAAAGGAAAACAACTATAACCAATCTCGCTTAAACAATTAGCTTCACAGAATAGAATTCAGCTTGAACAATGCTCAATAACACGCCACACCAAGGAGATACCATCAACACGGATGATCATCAAACTAAACCTAAGTAGCACTCAAGGGAAAATCATATAAATTACAGTATACGACTCACGAGCATGCTTGACACCAACGTATAGATATTCCAATTACGGCTAAACAAATATAGCACGAGATTATACTAATTCCAACTAAGCAGGTAGTTTATGAAGGAAAATATAGCATGATGGTAGAAGAGGTAGAATATTCAGTTAAGCTAATTAAGAGCAAATAAACAACAAAGGAAACTAGAAGCAAGAAAATCTAACTCAAGCAGGAAGAGATGAAACTAGCAGTCAGAAACTCGATCATAACAGTTACAACCTAATACACAAGGAATATAAGGTCATCAGAATCCTAAAAGGCCAACCTATTACAAATAAGTCCGAGTACGCACTCGTCACCTTGCGTACACTTGCTACAAATTGCATAGAAGACTCAAATCCTAAGGGGTAATTCCCCCACACAAGGTTAGGCAAGATACTTACCTCGACGGCGACGACCCGGTACTGTAAATGGACTTCCGGGGGAAAAGACCTCCGGACAGCTCAAATCCAACTATAACAACTCCAAAACACACATAAATTGTATAAGGAACTATTCCGAATAATAAAGTTTCAATCTTTACAAAATTATAAAAATCGACCCCCGAGCCCGCACCTCAGAACCCGTCAAATTTTACAAAAAATTGAATACCCATTCCGATATCAGTTCTACCATACAAAATTACCAAATTCCTATACCATTTCATCCCTCAAATGATTTTTCATTTGAGAATTTTCTTCAAAGACCAACATTTTTCTTCAACCCAAAACACAACTTAAATGATAAAAACAAAGATAAAATCACGGAACATATATAATTCTAGGTGAAGAACACTTACCCACTCGATTAGCTTGAAAATCCCCAAAATATCGCTCCCAAATCCGAAGTCCAAAGCTCAAAATGTGAAGAAAATGGCTAACCCTCATTTATAAGAATCTCCCCAAGTCATCCACACCTGCGCTACCGCAGGTGCGAAATACAAACCGCATCGGCGGGTGCCGCACCTGCGCCCAAGAACCACTTCTGCGGGTGCCGCACCTACGCCCCAAAGTTTCTCACCTGCGGAGGCTGCCGTTGTCCCCTTATTCTCGTACCTTCGTGATCTTTTCCGCACCTGCAAAGCTCACACCTGCGGTCCCCTATCCGAAGGTGCGGCCACACAAGAACAACAGCACCAGCTGCATTTCCAAACTTCAAACATTCCGATAACCCTCCTAAACCATCCCGAGCCCCTCGGGAGCTCAACCTATTACAACAATAGGTCACATACCAACGCATGAACATAGTCAAAATTTTGGAACACCCAAAACAACATCAAAACACCGAATAAATCTCAGATTTAAGCCTAGAATTTCTAAACTTCAAAAATACGCCAACGATGCCAAAACCAACCAAACCACACCCGAATGACCTAACATTTTGCGCACGCGTCACAAATGATGCTACGAACCTATTCCAACATCCGAAATTCCATTCCGAACCCGATATCAAAATTTCACCTATCGGCCAGAATCGCCTAAATTCTAACTTTCGTCGAATTACCTCAGACCTCTACGGACCTCCAAAACCAATCCAGGACGCGCAACTAAGTCCAAAATCACCATACAAAGTTGTTGACATCACCCAAAACTCATTCCGAGGCCGTTTACATAAAAGTCAAACCTCCAGTGAACTTCCATCACTTAAGCTTCAAACTTTGAAATTTTCCTTCCAATTCGACTCTGGATTATCCGGTAACTGAATCCAACCCCGCACGCACGTCGATATACACAATGCGAAGCTGTTCAAGACCTTACGCCACCGAACGAAGCTTAAATTCTACAAATGAACGGTCCGGTCATTACATTCTCCCCCTCTTAAACAAACGTTCGTCCTCGAACGTTCTAAAATTCACCTCGAACTCATCCAATCACTGCATGCACACTTCTACACACACTCGCAGGTCATTCCATGTCACCCGACCTACATACGCCTGATGACACAACCACAACTACAATTTAGCATTCCTATCGCCACCGGTAAGCCTCATACCTCAATTTCTCACCTTCTACTCATTTCTAAAAGACCCGATTCTAAATCCACATCCGACATCAGCCTCAATCAGCTACATCATCTCATGACTACACCTATGAGGAACAACCATGCAATAAAACACATCACACATAGGTCCACAAAAATACTTCAGATCACAATAGCTGCCTGAAATCAATCCAGCACTCGCGATTAGTCTCCTATCTGAATGAACTCTGTTTTAACCTCTCATAGCACTGATAATGATGCAAGAAACACAATGATCTCATAGTTAGACACCCGAATCACTAAGACACCACTAACAACACCGGGCACACACCCCGCAAGTTGAATCACAAGAAGCACATAACAAAAATGGCTGAATATGCAAAGAGGAACAAATAAGGGAACTACCAAAAAAGCTCACAGGCACAACTCTAACAATACTAACCTACAAAAGCAAAATAACAAAGAAAAAGTAAAGCATATGAACAAATCACAAGGATCTCACCTTGATAAATTTTCCACCGCGGTACTAAGCCCGGTTCCAACATATCAAATCACAAAAGATCACAAGGGTCTCGCCCTCAACTCTATATCACGTATTGGATATATATCATACCAATTGAAATCCCCCACTGACTCGTCTCAACTAATAAAAATCATAACTCTCACTTAACTCACATCTCGATGGAGTATCAATTCATATCTCGTAACCAAAATACTTAGGAAAAATCACATAAAGCTTATCATGATGAACAACAAGGACTCACTTCTAGTCTCAAAACTTTCAATGATGAATAAAAACAATGATACACATGGGTTACTGCTCATAGAATCTCCCAGCAGGAGCAAACATGAAAACAAAGTGCAAAGCATGAAACTCACTCATAAATGAAGCAACAAATAAGGGAAACTGGTGCCGGCCACAGAATTATGGTGAAATACAAGTGGTGCCCCTCGGGAACAAATCAAAACATACATGCATGGAAATATCTGACACAACAACCTACATCCTACTATAGGAAACACATCAAAGGGCCGGGCCTCCCCCTCTTGGGGCACCCTCTACTCACCTGAATACCCTACTATGGCACGCCTGATTGAATCCTGGAACAATCTCTCACCCTGTGGATGACATCTCCACACTCAAAATAACCTCTCTGCTGACGAGGCTGTGGAAGCTGTGCAATATGAGTACTCTAAGACCCTTGAGTACCTGAAACCCCATGCGAAGCTGGTAATGCAAACAGAACCAACTGACCCACCAAACCTCAACCGTGCCGAACCCTGCCTCCAGAATAAGGACCAGTAGATCTCCACGGACTACGAGGCCTCCATATACTCTCTCTCCGGAACTCGTCTGTCCTCTCACTCTCGGCCCCACATGCCCCATAACTGGCGAGCGATCTCTATCACCTGCTAGAATGAAACATCCAACTCCAACTCCCGAGTCATGCTGAACTGAATATCATGCCTGAACCCTTCAATGAATCTACGGTTTTTCCTCCTAATTGAAACAACCAAGGGAGGTGCATACCCGGCCAACTCACTGATTATGACGGCATACTCCGATACTGACATAGCGCCCTGACGCACTACTCAAACTCCACGTGCCGTGTGTCAAAAGAACTAAGGTATAAACCCTCTGAGGAAAAATATCTTAAACCTGAACCCATGTAAGTGAAGCTGACTCGATTGGGCTACCCAACTCATATTCCCGCCACCACTGACAAACCACTACTACGAACTGAGACGTGATA
Organism: Nicotiana knightiana; assembly: GCA_005239525.1. Classification (NCBI taxonomy): domain Eukaryota; kingdom Viridiplantae; phylum Streptophyta; class Magnoliopsida; order Solanales; family Solanaceae; genus Nicotiana; species Nicotiana knightiana. The sequence continues at coordinate 91,215 of ML438836.1, forward strand.
AAAGCAACCTCGCTCGTCTCCATAATACACATAACACGAAGAATGCAGTGACACTCCTCCAAGAAATCCTGGGCATCATATGTTACCCATCCACTAAAATATAGGAGGGTGGTAATCCTTGTACCTCTTAAGTTTAAATTGTTATTCCTCCGATGCTGCTGCCTTAACCACGGTTGAACTGAAACCACATGTTGTGCTGCCATGACACCTGGAACCTGACCAACATGATCTCATTGCTCTCAAGTGTAGACAGTGGGAGTCTGAACTCCTCCCCTGATCCATGGAGTAGCCGGTACACTAGAATCGATCCCACCTGAGTCAATGTACCAATTATACTCAAAAATTGCGCCCAGGTCTCCTGACGTCCGGGGTAGCAACATGCACCTCCAGTACCTGTCCCCTACTAGGACTACTGGCGGCTCCTCAATGGATGCTCTGGTAGGCATCTTAACCTTCGGCACGTGCCCCTCGTCGGCCACTATCTCTGATCCTTGCGATATTTGCTTTGGGATAACGTCATCAGGAAACGCAGCTCGTGTCCCCAGCATCGGTGAGAGAATGGAACGATAATTTCAAACTTCAAGCTCAATGAACTCGAACGATAGGAATGAAGGAAGTGGAATTGTCCTAATATTTCCGTAGCCTCTCGAAGAAAAGTACAGACGTATCTGTACCGATCCGCAAGACTCTACTAAACTCGCATATGACTCGTAGCACCTATGAACCTAGGGCTCTGATACCAACTTTATACGAGAGCATATTCTCAAAACCCGGTACTACAAATCATAAGCTTTAAAGAATTTACACTAAAATTTCTAATTACCACTATCTGGAAATAAGTACAATAGTGTATGAACTTAAATATAAGACGGTGACTCCGAAACCGCGAATGTTGAAGCGGTTTTACCTTGAGTCTCCACAACAGCAACCACGTTGTTAAGAATCAATACCTGGATCTGCACAAAACAATGTGCAGAAGAGTAGAATGATCACACCACATCGGTGCCCAGTAAGTATGAAGACTAACCTCGGTGAAGTAGTGACGAGGACTAGTCAAGACGCTCGTTGGTCTAATAATTAAACATGTATATATGTATAAAATGACAGAATATGACATCTATCTAATGACTACACAAGATAGTAAATAACAAAACAACTACAATGCAGAAGGAAGTACAACAACAACAATGGAACAACATAATAATACACAGAAAAATGGAAAGAAATACAAGCCAAATCGGAAACCACAACACAAAATGAACACTATTAACTCAGCACTGCATTAGTTTGTCCACATCAGGCCTTAGCCAATAATACCCCAATAAATTGGTCAAATCCTCGAGTTAAACTTTTCCACCGCAAGTTTATATAGAAAGCTTGTTAAAAATATAATCATTTCAGTGTGAAAATTTCTTTTGAAATATACTTCCTCCAAAGATACATAAATATACTTTACAAAACGAAATCCTCGAACGAAATTCCTTTCAATAAAAGCTTTTCAAATGTACCTTTCTAGTAAATGTTTTTCAAACATAATTTCCTCCAAGATAAACACTTTGCAAATATAGTTTCCATCAAGGTAAATGCCTTTCAACTTTACTTTTCAATAATTGTCCTTCAAACATAGCTTTCCGTAAATATAAAACAACCGGGATTCCGTCCCATAGCTCAGAATTTAGTCATGCAGTACAGGGGGAAAGATCCCGGAATACGTCCATAGTCCCAGTTTAAATATGCAGTGCAGTACATGGGAAAACTCCAATTTAAATATGCGATGTAGTACAGGGGAAAGCTCCCGGAATACGTCCGTAGTGTCAATTTAAATATGTAGGGGAAAGCTCCCGGAATACGTCCGTAGTCCCAATTTACACATGCAGTGCAGCCAACAAAGAGAACAACTAGGACATGACAGAAACATCGTACATTACCACAATAAGCACAAAAGGAACAGAAGACAGAAATGCCAAATGCGACGAGCAAATCAATACAAGAACTTAAATCACAAGAATGGTAAAACTCACTCATAAGAAGTAGCCACTAAAGGGAATCCCAAGCACAAATAGAAACTATGTAACGAGGGAAAACAAAGAAAATATAGCAACAATTCTCAATATTCAAGTTCATAACAAGAAGAAACCAAATAATCCCGGCAAAGGGAAAACTGCTATAACCAATCTCACTTAAACAATTAGCTTCAAAGTATAAAGCTCAGCTTGAAACATGCTCAATAACATGCCACACCAAGGAGATACCATCAACACAGATGATCATCAAACTTAACTTAGTAGCACTCAAAGGAAAATCATACAAATCACAGTATACGACCCACGGTCATGCTTGACACCAACATATAGATATTCCAATTACGGCTAAACAAGTATAGGACGAGATTATACTAATTCTATTTAAGCAGGCAGGTTATGAAGGGAAATATAACATGATGGTAGAAGATGAAGAATATTCAGTTAATCTAATTAAGAGAAAATAAACAAAAAAGGAAGTTAGAAGAAAGAAAATCTAACTCAAGCAGGAAGAGATGAAACTAGCAGTCAGAAACTCGGTCATAACAGTTATAACTTCATACACAGGGAATATAAGTTCATCATAATTCTAAAAGGCCAACCTATTACAAATAAGTCCGAGTATGCACTTGTCACCTCGCGTACAAGGGCTACAATCAGCATAGAAGACTCAAATCCTAAGAGGTAATTATCCCACACAAGGTTAGGCAAGATACTTACCTCGATGGCGATGACCTGATATCGTAGATGGACTGCACGGGCGAAAAGACCTCTGTACGGCTCAAATCCAACAATAACAATTCCAAAACACACATAAATTGTATAAGGAACTATTCCGAATAATAAAGTTTCAATCTTTACAAAATTATAAAAATCGACCCCCAGGCCCGCACCTCGGAACCCATCAAATTTACAAAAATCCAAATACCCATTCCGATATGAGTTCTACCATACAAAAATTTTCAAATTCCTATACCGTTTCATCCCTCAAATTATGAATTTTCGTTTTAAGAATTTCTTCAAAAACCAACATTTTTCTTCAACCCAAAACACAACTTAAATGGTAAAAACAAAGATAAAATCATGGAACATATATCATTCTAGGTGAAGAACACTTACCCACTCGATTAGCTTGAAAATCCCCAAACAATCGCTCCCAAATCCGAAGTCCAAAGCCCAAAATGTGAAAAAAATGGCTAACCCACATTTATAAGAATCTGCCCAAGACATCCGCACCTGCGACCACTTAACCGCACCTACGCAATCACAGGTGCGAAATGCAAACTGCACCTGTGCTCCTACCCGCACCTGCACCCAAGAACCACTTCTGCGGGGGCCGCACATGCGCCCCAAAGTTTCGCACCTGCGGAGGTTGCCCATGTTCGCTTATTCTCGCACATGCGTGATCTTTTCCGCACCTGCGGTCCCCTATCCAAAGGTGCGGCCACACCAGAACAGCAGCACCAGATGCATTTCCAAACTTCAAAGTTTTTGATAACCGTCCTAAACCATCCCCAGCCCCTCGGGACCTCAACCCATTACACAAATAGGACACATACCAACACATGAACTTATTCGAACTTTTGGAACACCCAAAATAACATCAAAACACCGAATACACCTCAGATTCAAGCCTAGAATTTCTAAACTTCAAAAATACGCCAACTATGCCGAAACCAACAAAACTACATCCGAATGAATAAAAATTTTGCGCACACGTCACAAATGATGCTACAAACCAATTCCAACTTCCTGAATTCTATTCTGACCCTAGTATCAAAATTGCACCTATCGGCGGAATCGCTGAAATTCTAACCTTTGCCGAATTGCCTCAGGTTGCTCTACGGACCTCCAAAACCAATCCCGGACGCGCGCCTAAGTGCAAAATCACAATACGAAGCTGTTGACATCACCCAAAACACATTCCAAGGCTGTTTACACAAAATTCAAACCTCTGGTTAACTTCCATCACTTAAGCTTCAAAATTTGAAAATTTTCTTCCAATTCGACTCGTGATTATCCGGTAACTAAATCCAACCACGCACGCAGGTCGATATACAAAATGTGAAGTTGTTCAAGACCTTACGCCACCGAACGGAGCTTAAATTCTCAAAACGACCGGTCGGGTCGTTACAGGATACAACCTACATCAATTTAAAAATCCATTAATTACTGTTTTATCCACAACAATTGAGCATAACAAGAGGCATTGACAACATACTCAGTTTCAGCAGTAATTCCACATAATTTTGCTTTTTGGTTGCCCAAGACACAGGGCATGGGACAAGAATGTGTTCCATACCTGAGGTACTCTTTCTATCCACAAGAAAATCTACATAATCAGCATTAGCATATCCCACTAAGTTGAAATTACTACCTTTTGGATACCAGAGACAAAGGTTAGTGGTGACTTTTAGGTATCTCAGGATCTTCTTGACAACAGTCAAGTGAGACTCCTTTGGATTTTCCTGAAATCTAGCACAAAGGCCTACACTGAAAACAATATCAGGTCTGCTAGCAGTAAGATATAACAAAGAAAAAATCATTCCCCTATATAATTTCTGTTCAACGGATAAACCAGGTTCATCTACATCCAATTTTGTGGCTATTTCTATAGGAGTGTCAATTTATTTGGAATCGTTCATTTTAAACATTTTAAGAAACTCTTTCACATACTTCTTTTGATGGATCATAGTTCCATTTGAGTTTTATTTAATTTGTAATCCTAAAAAGAAATTATGCTCAACCATCATACTCATTTCAATTTCCACCCCATTAGTTTAGCAAATTCTTTACTTAACTTATCAGTAGTTGCTCCAAAGATTATATCATCAACATATATCTAAACTATCAAGAGATCTTTACCTTTTTATTTTAAGAATAAATTATTGTCAATTTTACCTCTCTTGTAGTCATGCTCAAGTAAGAATTTTGATAATCTTTCATATCATGCTCTTGGAGCCTACTTGAGCCCATAAAGTGCCTTGTCAAGCTTGTACACATGATCAGGACATTCCTTGCTTTCAAAGCCCGGAGGTTGCTTGACAACCACTTTGTCTTTTAGATAGCCATTGAGGAAGGAACTATTGACATCTATCTGATGAAGAGTGGATTTCATGTAAGCAGCAAAGGCTATAAGGAGTCTAATTTCTTCGTATCTTTCAATTGGAGCAAAGGTCTCATCGTAGTCTATGCCCTCCTCTTGACTATATCCTTGAACCACTAATCTTCCCTTGTTCCTTGTAACTGTTCCATATTCATAAAGTTTATTTCTGAAGACCCATTTTATGTCAATTACTAATCTGTTTGGGTCTTCGTACTAGATGCCAAACTTGACTTCTCTCAAATTTGTGAGTTCATCTTGCATTGCATTCACCCAGTATGCATCCTGCAAAGCCTCATCAATATTTTTACGTTCAGTAAGAGATAAAAAAGCATCAAAATCACAAAGATTCTTCAAAGAAGATTTGGTTTTGATTCCAGAGGTTGGATCAGTAATTATGTTCTTAATGGGATGAGAACTTTGGTACTTTTAAGGTTTCAGAACCAACTGGTTTCCCCTAGATGTTCCTTCAATGTTTTGTTGCTGAGGAATATGTTCACAGGTTCCCTCGAGGTTTGAGGATCAATTCCTCTTTGTTTAGTTTCGCCTGTCAAGTTTCCCTAGGTGGAAATACCCGTTCAATCACCTTTTCCTTCCTCTAGTACAACTTCAATATGGCATGTGGTTTCATTTGAGTTTCTTACCTGCCCAATTTCTTCATCTTCATGTTCCTGCCTCTCAGAAGTATGGACATATCCATAACATATATGTTGTTCACTCTTTTTCCCTGCAAATCTATCTTGTCAGTGGTAAGATTAATCACAAAGAATTTTGTCGAGGTGAATGCTACCATGTTAACTATATCACACAATTGTGATAAACTTATTAGATTGTACTTCAGTCCATCTATCAAGTAGACATTCTCAATAGAGTGAGAGTTAGTCTTACCTACCTTGTCAACCCCAATGTTCTTACCTTTATTCCTATTTCCAAAGGAGACATTACCTCATTTAAGGTTCTCAAGTGAAAGGAACTTGTTCTTGCTTCCTCTCATATGCTTTGAGCAGCCACTATCCATGTACCTTATTTGGCTGCTCCCTTTCACTTGAACATCAGTTTCTTCATCAAATTCTCCAATGGCCATAAGTGCTTGTTCATCCTCATCATCATCATCTGAGCTTTCTCCCCAAGCTGCAACCACAGCCATGGTTGATCCTTTGTTGTTGCTTTTCTTGGGTTGAACATGTTCCTTCTTCATGTTCTTTCGTTCAGCTCTTTCCTTCTTCCAATCAATTTCGCATAAAGGACAGTTCTTGATGTGGTGATCAATTTTCCAATACCTGTAGCAGCCATCATTGGTTTGCTTCTCAGGAGCTTTTGACTTGCTATAACTTCCACTTCTTAGAGAACCCTTTCCTCTCCTTAGGTACTTTTTGATGTCCTTGGTGATCATAGCCATTTCATCATCTTTTAGATCAAAACCTTCAGTGATTCTGAGTGCCAAGCTCCTTTTCTTCTTAGGTACATCCATTTTCATAGTTTGTCTCCTAAGTTCATAGGCAGTGAGATTTCCAATTAACTTATCCAGTAGGAAAGTGAAAATATTCTTTGATTCCTAAATGGCAGTGAATTTGCTCTCCCAAGTGATAGGAAAAACCATCGTCAATATCTTCTCGACTCTATCTTCTTTAGGAATAATCCTTCTAAGAGATTTTAGATCATTTGTCAGTGTAGTGAACCTTGTGTACATTTCTTGAATGGTTTCTATTTCCTTAATAGAAAAGTTCTCATATTGAGAATACAATAATGTTCCTCTGGATCTCTTCACCTGAGGTGTTCCTTCATAAGCCACTTGCAATGTGTCCCAAATTTGCTTAGCAGTGGTACAACTTTCAAATTCTGCTTTACTCATCTGGACCAAGTCAAGAAACAAGCCATTTTTTGGCTTTAACATTCTTCTCCCATTTCTTCAAGTCCTAAGCGGTGCAATCCGCTCTTGTCTTTGGCACATCTACTGATTCAATATTTTTCTTCAAGGTAGCCAGTGGACCATCGGTGACAATGTCCCATAGCTCATAGTACTCTCCTATAATGCTATCTCTCATCCTGATTTTCCACCAAGAGTAGTATGATAACTAGGGAATTTTACCTACTATTTACTCTCTTTTTCTTAGGTTTTGCGGAAAAAATGCACTAAGGTACTCCCGAAAACTAATGCAAGGTGCTTAAATTGCAGGTTTTGGATCAAATTGAGAAGAATGGCTAAAACTAACTTAAACATGAGCAAAACTTTCACAGCCCAGGGACTCACCAGAAGCGCTGACAGCGCTATTTTAACGCTACAACGGAAGATTTTCTGCTAGGGAAAAATTCTGAGGGTGGTCGGGGACTGATGTTCAGAGAGATGCATATTGGCCCTTGTGGAACCGCTGACAGCACAATAATTGCTCGGCTGGAAAACCTAAAGCGCGTCCGCGATGAGAAATCCGCTGAGAGCGGAATATCAGGTTCAGAGAGTTGTCAAAAGAGGTCCTTCACAAGAGCGCGGCCAGCGTCAAAATTTTGCTACCGCACTATCTAATTCCGCTGGGGCTCCCAATATTCCGCTGGAAGCGGAAAAACGGTTCAGAGAGGTTTCCAGTTGAAGAAGCACGATCTGCGCTTATAATTACGCGACCACGAAAGCTGTTCCGCTGGGGCACTTGGTTTTCCCCTGACAGCGGATCCTTCGTAGGGGCATTTTTGTCTAGTATTTTCAGTTGTGTATAAATACTTCTTTTTCTCATTTTTAGGGAATCAGGTGTTTTGTGGAGCTCATGAATAGCGGCCTTTTACATTTTTGAGTAATTTAGAATAGATTTCACTCTTAATCTTAGATTTTATCTTTGTAATTGACATTTATGGATTTAATATCATCTACTCTTTTGATTTCTTCTTTGAATATGAGTAGCTAAACCCATTATCTAGGGTTGTGACCCAACCCTAGTGTGGTTACCTAATGGGTCTTCAATTCTAGGGCTTACTTGTTATTGTGTCAGTGATATTTAGCTTGTTTCATGCTTAATCTATTGAATTAGTGGTTGCAAATAATGATGGATGCCTTTTTTACTAGGGCTGTTCTTGAGAAAGATGACCCAAGTCTAGGTAAAATAGGCTAACAAGGAATTGGGGTACATTCAAGAGATTGATAGCCCCAATTAAAGGGTAGAACCTACAAATAGTAATACCCGACTTGAGCCAATTTCACTTGCTTTGTTGAAACACCCAATTAGGCCTGAGAAAGCCAATTCGGGCAAAGTCACCCAAACTACCGAGAGGTATAGGGTGAGTAATTGAGTGTGAGGTTATATCGCGAGCCCATAACCAACAAGTTGATCCTAGATTTTAGATCTCGTTAGATACTCGCCTAGGTGTAAGTTTCATCCCTAGTGCCCTTTTATAACTTGATAAAACCTTCACAGAAATATTGTAGTTAGCTTGTTCTTAGCAATTATTAGTATTAAAACTAGTATAGAATCAAAACAACCCATGTTTAGAAGAGTAATTCAGAACAAGATACACAGCTAAATCGGATAGGAACCCAACTCCAATCTTCTAAATCCCTGTGGATTTCGTTCCCGATCCTATGAGGTAAAAGCTACATCGACCCCGTCTTGCCATTCTATATTGGTGTAGGTAGGGCCTCGATCACTTTTTGGCGTCATTTCCAGGGAGTTAAATGGTGTTGGATATCTATTTGATTAGTTGTGTCGATTGTTTTTCTTTCCTTCTATTTTATTAACTCGTGTTTCAATCGCTTTAGGTACAAATGGCTAATCCTCTTGGTGATAATATATTGGGGGAGGAGGTAGAAGATAATGGAGATGATGAGGTACCTCAAGTACCTCAAGCTAATAGAAGAGGCCGACAGGCCAATGCAAATATTCTAGAGCCTCCTCCAGTACCTCCAAGAGCTGCTCCTCGAGTGCTTCAAAGTGCGGGATATGCTAGTGAAATTGTCCCACCTCGAATACGTATAGGAAATTTCTAGATCATAAATGTAATGTTGACATTATTGGAGCAGCGAGGGTAATTCACAGGTGCTCCCCATCAGAATGCTTATAAACATCTTAAAGAATTCGTGGATACTTGTTGGGGTAGCAAGCAAACCAACGTGTCGAAGGATGCTTTGAGGCTCAGACTGTTCCCTTTCTATATTAGAGGGAAATCTCTAGATTGGCTTTAACGACTCCCTAACCATTCCATTTATACGTGGGATGAGTTGCCCGAAAAGTTTATTGCTATGTTTTTCTCAGCCGAAATATGGCAGCTTTGAGGGATGAAATTTTGGCATTCAAGCAGGAACCAAAGGAGCCCCTTCATAAGATTTAGGAGCGATACAGAAGAATGGTCAAGGAATGCCCCAACAATGACATGAACGACACTATGATACACCAAACATTTTACTGGGGCATAAATACGACCAATCAGTGTGTGGTCAACTAATTAGCTGGGGGACGCTTCATGAAGCTGTCTTATGATGACGCCTGTGATATTCTTGATAAAATGGCTGACACATCGTCAGCATGGCAAAGTCGGGCTAATGTGCCCCAAGGTGACCCGAGTGTGAAAAATCTTCACAAAGAACTTCAAGACCATGGACAGGATTGCTGAGCTAACAACAACTATGAACCAACTTACCGAGGCACAGCTTCAACAAAACCAAGGACTAAAGAAAGTACATGCAATGAAAGGGGTCAATCTATTGGTCAACAGGGGAAGACATAGTGACCAACAAATGCAAGGCAACAATGACCAAAGTGAGCAGGGTGTGAGTAGGTACAACAATGATGATTCTTATGATTAGCAGAACGAGGATGTGATGTATGCAAACAACATCCAAAGAAAGCGGAGCAATGCTCCAAACCAACACTGGAGATCTCAAGGGAACAACAAAAATTGGAACAACCAAGGGAAAGGAAATTGGAACAACAATAACAACTCTAGAAACTGGGGGAACAATAATCAACAATGGGGAGGCAATAGAAACAATTGGATTGGGAATAATAATAACAATTGGGGTGGAAGCGGTAAGCGGGGTTCGGTCTTATAAAGGCCCCTAATGTATCAACAACCTAACAATCCTCCCCCGATCAATACTAAGGTCAGAGTTCGTCAATCAATGAAATGGGACAGATCGAGCATATGTTTAAACAAATGATGGAGCAAAATGCGGATTCTGATGCTAAAGTTGCCTCCCACATTACCTCCATCCTCAATCTTGAGGTCCAAATGGGGAAAATATCGTAAGATTTGAACACTCGCCCTAAGAGGGAACTACCTAGTGTCATGGTAGTGAACCCAAAGGGTGGGAACAACAACAATACAAGACATGCAATGGCAGTGACTACAAGGAGTGGTCGAGGTGGTGAAACAAGTACCTCCAAAAAAAGAGGGTTTGTATGTGATGATGGTGAAATGCAACTAGGTGATGTTCCTATTGAGGTTGAGCAAGTGAGTGAAGAGCCAATGAATGGTGAAGTGAGAATTGACATCAATGACCATGAGGAGCAAACGCAAAATGACGTGACCCCGTCTAGGGAGCACGTAATTGACATACCAGAGACGGTAGTGCCAATAGCCAAGGCACCATTGCCTAGGCCTCCTCCTCCTTATCCTCAAATATTGGAAAAGCAGAAGAATGAAAACCAGTTCAAGAAGTTCATAGAAATAATGAAGAGTTTGTCTATCAATGTACCACGAGTTGAGGCTCTTGAGCAAATGCCGGGGTAAGCCAAGTTTATGAAAGACTTGGTGACAAAAAAGAGATCAATAGAGTGTGAAACAATCAAAATGACCCACCAATTTAGTGCAATTGTGCACTCAATGGCACCCAAACTAGAGGATCCTGGCGCATTCACTATCCCTTGTACAATTGGTAATGAGGATTTTGCAAAGGCATTATGTGACTTGGGTGATAGTATCAACTTGATTCCTTATTCTGTCTTCAAAACTTCGAGCATTGGCTAACCAAAATCAACTTATATGAGACTTCAAATGGCGGACAAAACAATGAAGCGGCCCCTGGGTATTATTGATGATGTTTTGGTATGGGTCGACAAGTTTATCTTGCCTGCGGATTTTGTGATATTGGATTGTGAAGTTGATTTAGAGGTGCCGATTATCTTGGAAAGACATTTCCTAGCAACGGGGAAGGCTTTGGTAGATGTGGAGGTAGGTGAGCTCACCTTCCGGGTAGGTGACGAAAAGGTTGGTTTCCATGTATGCAAATCAATGCGACAGCCAAATGGTACGGAGGTTTACTCTTTTGTGGATTTGGTAACTGAAGTGATAATTTATGATACAAGCTCAATGATCAATGTGGACGATCCCTTGGAAGCAGTATTATTGAACCATGAGGATGTTGTAATGGATTCCTTGGTTGAGTGTACTAATGCATTGCAAGGCATGTGATCCTATTCATGTGGGCCCCGGAAGCTCTCTTTAGATTTGGAAAATCGGAAGACTCCACTGACAAAGCCCTCAATCGAGGAGCCACCAACCTTGGAGTTTAAGCCTCTCCCACCACACCTCATGTATGAATTCTTGGGCCCTACTTCTACTTTACCTGTTCTACTTTCTGCTTGTTTAACCCAAGTGCAGGTAGAATCAACTCTTGGAGTGCTCCAAAGGAGAAAGTAAGCAATTTGATGGACCCTAGCTGATATTCGGGGCATACTCTCCGCCTTTTGCATGAACAAAATTATTCTTGAAGATGATGAAAAACCGTCCGTGGAACATCAACGGAAGTTGAACGAGGCGATGCAAGAGGTGGTCAAAAATGAGATAATCAAGTGGCTTGATGCTTGGGTTATTTATCCCATCTCTGAAAGTGCTTGGACTTCACAAGTGCAGTGTGTCCCAAAAAAAGGTGGTATGACAGTGGTGAAAAATGAAAAGAATGAGTTGATTCCTACTCGGAGCGTGACTGGTTGGAGGGTTTGTATGGACTATAGGAAGCGGAACAAGGTGACCCGAAAGGATCACTTTCCATTTCCATTTTTGGACCAGATGCTTGACAGACTTGTTGGGCGGGCCTTCTATTGCTTCTTGGATGGGTATTCAAGCTACAACACGATTCTTATAGCCCCAGAAGATCACGAGAAAACAACCTTCACCTACCTGTACGTGACATTTTCCTTCTCCGGGATGCCATTCGGACTGTGCAATGCACCCGCTACATTTCAGCGGTGCATGATGGCGATTTTCACGGACATGGTGGAGGACTTCCTTGATGTCTTCATGGACGACTTCAGTGTGGTTGGGGACTCATTTGAGGAGTGTTTGCAAAATCTTGATAAAGTTCTCTCCCGATGTGAATAAACTAACCTTGTGTTGAATTGGGAGAAATGCCATTTCATGGCCGAGGAGGGCATTTTCCTCATCCAAAAGATCTCAAAAGATGGAATTGAAGTGGACAAAGCCAAAATTGAAGTTATTTCCAAGTTTCCTCCTCGGACTTCCGTTAAGGGAGTCCGAAGTTTCCTTGGGCATGCGGGATTTTACTGGAGGTTCATTAAAGATTTTTTCCAAAGGGGTAAATCCCCTATGCAAGTTGTTAGAGAAGGACACAGAGTTTGAATTCAATGAAGAGTGTATTAAGGTTTTTGAGTTGTTGAAGTATAAGTTAACTACCACTCCAATCATTACCGCACCAAATTGGAGCTCTCCTTTTGAGCTTATGTGTGACGCAAGCGACTTGGCAGTAGAAGTAGTCTTGGGGCAATGGGTGAACAACATATTTCACCCCGTGTACTATGCAAGCAAACCCATGAACTATGCCCAAGTTAACTATACCGTAACGGAGAAAGAATTGTTGGTAATTATGTTTACAATGGAAAAATTTAGGCCCTATCTCATGGGTGCTAAAGTGATTGTTCACACCGATCACGCGGCTCGGGTATTTGATGAAAAAGAAGGATTCCAAAGCTCGATTTATGAGATGGGTCTTGTTGCTCCGAGAATTTGATCTTGAGATTGTTGATAGGAAGGGAAGCAAAAATCAAGTTGCCGACCATTTGTCCCGATTAGAGGAGGAAGGAAGACCAATAGATGGTCTTGAAATCAATGATACTTTCCCAGATGAGCAGCTTCTTTCAGTTTCCATGCATGACATGCCTTGGTTTGCGAACATCGCCAATTTTCTTGTTGTCAGCATTGTCCCGTGTGAGCTCTCTTCTAACCAAAGGAAGAAGCTTATACGGTACAACTTGGATTACTATTGGGATGAGCCATACTTGTTTAAAATTTGAAATGAGGGAGTTATTCACCGGTGTGACCTCGAGGAAGAAGAAATGAGTATTCTTGATTCTTGTCATTCATCTCCCTACGATGGTCATCACGATGGGGAAAGGACATCTTCTAAAGTTCTGATTTGTGGGTTTTATTGGCCAACTTTGTATAAAGATGCGAGTGAATTGGTGAAGAGATGTGACGAGTGACAAAGAGAGGGTGTCATACAAAGAAGGATGAAATGCCCCTAACAACGATCCTTGAAGTTGGCATATTTGATGTTTGGGGAATAGACTTCATGAGCCCTTTTGTTTGTTCGTGTGGAAATACCTACATTCTTGTGGGCTCTCAAAGTGGGTCGAGGACGTGGCTTTGCCCAACAATGAATCCCGGAGTGAAGTTTCTTTTCTCACGAAGAACATTTTCACACAATTTGGGACACCTTGGGCAATCATAAGTGACGAGGGGTCTCATATTTGTAATAGGGCTTTTGATGCGTTGCGTGCTAAATATGGGGTAAATCACAAGGTCTCCATTCCTTACCATCCTCACACTAGTGGGCAAGTAGAGGTTTTAAATCGGGACATCAAGAGCATCTTGTCCAAGACTGTGAATGCAAATAGGGCCGATTGGTCAAGAAAGCTTGCTGACGCGCTATGGGCTTACAAGACTGCATTCAAGACTCTGATCGGTATGTCCCCCTACCTATTGGTGTAAGGTAAAGTGAGTCACTTGCCTGTTGAGCTGGAACACAAAGCATTATGGGCCTTGAAGAGGTTGAATCTTGATTGGGACATTGTATCAAATCTCCGTGTTGAAGATCTCAATGAGCTTGACGAATTTAGGTTTCATGCCTATTCAAGCTCATCATTGTACAATGAGAAAATGAAGTATTTGCATGACAAATATTCCAAGAACAAGGAATTCAAAGTGGGCGATTTGGTACTACTCTTCAACTCCCGGTTGCGTCTCTTTCTAGGCAAGCTAAAATCTAAATGGAGCGGCCCATTTGGGGTGGTGTTGTCACACCTTTTGGTGCACTTGATCTAAAGAAAAAAATGGTAAAATATTTCGGGTAAATGGACATCGTGTCAAGCACTATTTGAGGAAGTTTGATGATAGCCACGTGGTGGCTTTGTTGAAGTTCAATTGATTATGGTAATCTGCGTCATGCCACGACGTTAAATCAGGCGCTTCTTGGGAGGCAACTCAAGTGATTTTTCTTTTTTTTTTTCGTTTCTTCTTATTAGATTAGATTTTATTGAACTAACCTATTTGTGAGATTTGTGTAGGACTTGTTTGATGTAGTGCATGACACAATTCTGGAAAATGGGCTAAGGATGCACAAAACTGCTGCTGCGTTCAAAATTTCACGGTCAGCGGTTGCAATTAGCCTGGGGCGGTTTAGTTCCGCGGACACGGAATGATGGAACTCAAAAATCATGCTCTATGAAGTTTGTTCCGCTGCAGCGTCCAAAAATACGCTGAGAGCAGTCTGTTTCTGCTGCAGCGTTCAAAATTCTGCTGATAGCAGAATTGTTACAGACACAACTGTTGAAAAGAAAAAAAGCGGGGTCAACGGTAAATTCCGCTGCCGCACTAGGTAAGGCGGTGTGGGTATTAATAGACGGGGCCTCATACTTTTATCCTTTTCTCACTTCAACATTTGACAGCCCCCTTTTTACTGTTCATACTAGCTTTCACTGTGCATCTAAGCTCCACCCATCTAACAAGTTTGCATCCTACATGAAATCTAACATTGGTATGTTCAAATTCTTGATTCTAATTGTAGATTTTCACTTCTTTTTTTGTTTCTTCTAAATTTTTCCTCCTTAAATGGGGTATTATAGATCCTATTCATGAGCATGTTTCACAAAGTGGTATTAATGAATGGTTAGTGAATTTTTGTTGCCTAAAAAAATTTGGAGTGTTAAATTTTAAGTAATTAATGCCTAATTTTGTAAGATTGTTAAACCCTAGTTTGTGAAGAAGTGTCAGTGCACGTCTAATTTGAATTCCACTACAGTAGACCAAAAATCCGCTGTTAGTGGATTGTTGATTTCAAAATACCTTCTGAGTATACATTTCCACTGCTGCGGCTAGAATTTCGCTGATAGCGGTTGGCTTTCCGCAGTAGCGTTCACTTTTTCGCTGACAGCGGAATTGAATTTTAGAGAAGGGTTTAAGCAATTTCACGACAGCGTATGTTTTTCTATTACAGTGCTGAGACTTCCGCAGTCGCATCCAATTTTTCGTGCTCAGCGGTTTCTAACTTCAGCATGAAGGTAGTCTAATCCCCACCATTCCGCTGCAGCGGTCATTTTTCCGCTAACAGCGGTGACCATTCCACTGTAGCGTTCCCTTTCTGCTGACAGCGGTTTTGTCTGTGTGCATCTGATGTGATTTTCTATAACATATACTTTTGTGCTACTATTGGGTAATTGTATACCATATACTAATGATCTTTCATTGACATGTTTGCAGACAATGGTTCGATCAAGAGGTGGCTAGGAAAAACAACCCATAAGAGGCGATTCCTCTCGGGGTCAGGGTAGGGGTAAACAACTAGCAGCACCCCTGGGCCCGAGAAAGATAATCGTAAGCAAGATAATACTTCGCAGGCCACTCAGAGTCAAGTGAATATGTCCCCTCATGGGTGATTTCATAGGGGGATAGTGGTGCAGCCCAGGCAGAGGTATAGTCTCAACCTCGGCGTCTTGTCAACAAGCCTACAACATCGGGCTTTTCAGATAGTTTGAGTTTATCCAGTGACACTCTACCTCCTCGGGACCCCTGTACAGTAGTTCCATCCACCACACCTGCCCTAATTGATCTTGAAAATGATTATGATTCCTTAGATGATGGCAGGGGTGGTGATACACAAACATGGGGGTTACTTAGGTCCTGGAATCCGTCAGTTTGGTAGGACCGCTTTGTCTCAGAACCAGCTTATCGCAAGTTTAGAGAGTGGTGGCCTAAGAGGTCACTTATCTTGGAGAGACCATTTGTTGGAGGGGCCTTCTACCCCACAACCCAAACGTGAACAGACAATTCAACGAAAGGGTGGGATGGAAATTCTTCACCAGCAATGTGCAAGAGGACAATGAATTTGTGGTCAAAGAATTCTATGCCATTATTGCCCAATTCAAAAAGGGAACATATCTGACCCAAGTTCAGAATAAGAAAGTACTGTTCAATGGTGAGACACTAAATGATTATGCTGGTTTCAATCATGAAGATGAGACCCTTTACTTGGAGAAGGTGGTGTTAGGTGAATTAGCTCGCCCGTGGCTAGCCTTTGTGATTGTTATTCCTAAGACTACTCCAGCGTGGCTGACACCAAGAGCTGTTATCTTCTGAAACACTTTGAGCTTTGAGGCAAAGGGTTGGGAAACAATTGTATGTAGCAGGATAGACCCCACTTTGCATGACAATGACATGCCTCTTTCTCGTGCTCTTATTATGGGGGCAATTATGGCAGGATTCCCAATCAACGTCGAGAATATCATGGCGAGGGTGATCAACAGGATAGTATAGAAGAATGAGCATTCCTATACCTTCCCGAACTTCTACACTATGAACTTCCAGGACTTGAGAGTTGAGGGAAGGGAATTTGATTAGAAAGTGAAGCCGAAATTGCCATTCTGCTGGTATAGTTTGAAGGGCCCGGAAAACCCCAAAGAAAAGAGCAAAGCCACTTCTCCTACTGATTCTGAGCCTTCTACTGTTGCTGAGGGGTCCTCGTCTGCCATCCCACAGCCTCCCTGTGATCCAACTGTCTCCATTCCTGCATCAGTACCCTCCTCTTCCACATACCCCCAGACTGCTCTGAGGGTGACCTAGACATTGGCAGGAATCATCAACTGGATGCAGGTAGCTTCTTCCAAGCTAACTGACCTATCCACTACCATTGTAGCCCATGCAGCACCAACCCAGATTCAGTTGCCTCCCTCATTGGAGGAGACCTTGAGGAGCTTGGTTGAAAACCAAAAGAAGATCTTGGAGTCCCTGTGCATGCACGAGAAAGAAATCAAGTCATTGGGTAAGGCAGTGAAGAAGACGAAGAAGGGTCAGGATGAGATGAAGAAAACCCAGGAGGAGCTGAAGAAGGAAGTATCCAAGTTCACCATAGCAGGGGACATCCCCCTTGATCTACTCATAGGAGAGCCTGCCACTGCAGCTCAGACAACATATGTTCCATAGTAAGAGGCTACTTCTGCATCAGTGAGGAGAGGAGTCATTCCCCGAACAGATGATATGGAGATCCAGCTGGAGGAGCCAGCTGGAGAGACATCTTCCCAGCCACAAGAACCTGCTATAGTGACTGCCATTGACCCTTCCACTGCATATGACCCGACCCCGATGCAGACAGAGGCACCTTACAAAGTTTTCTCTTACTCTCTACCCCTTTTCCTACTCTATTTTTTGCATTTAGCATTGAGGGAAATGCTAATCTTTATTTGGGGGGGGGGGGGGG